>CAUYQV010194405.1:0-30276 GCA_963574575.1 Galagoides demidoff | reverse complement strand
GAACTTAATTCTCAGAACTTGTATGACAGTAGCTCTGATGGCCATTCCAGAAGTTTCAAAATTGCTTTGAAGGGGGTCTAGGTGCTGGTGCAGGTGCACAGCTTCCAGAGGGAAGTACTTGGAAGGTGACTGTGGTGATAGTCAGCCATGAGTTATGTAGCATTATTTCTATGATGAATTTGTGGAACTTCATTATCTGATCTCATAAATCTAAATGGCCCTCACTATCAGAACTCAGGTTCAATGATTCCTCTCTTCGTAATCTCAGCAGGAAGAGCTCTCCCCCTTCCCTATGCTTCAGAAGCACTTTCTCTCTCTTTCTCTTCCATATTTGAGCCTTAAATCCAAGTAATATCATCAAGTCCCATTTCTCCATGAGAGCTTATGTTCCTAGGGGCTGATGCTGGTCTGGTCCTCTGTGCCTACCTGCTCCTCCTGCCCCCAGCATTTACTTCAGAATCAGGCATAGGCCCTGGGCTGTGGGAAAGTGTGGGATATGTTCACAGGCTTCCCTCTCCCCTGGTTTCCTCTGAGTGTTAGCAACATCGAGCCCTGTGGTGTAAAAGCCTGAAATCTGTATGGCCTGACCTTGCATTAACAACAGAAGAAGAGATTCTCTAGGGGCCGGAAAATCTAACTGTACTTCTCTTCAAAGGGGATGAGGTTGTAGGGTATATAGGGGCAAGAGGAGTGGAGACAATCCCTTCTCAGGTTGGTATGGACACAGACTCTCAGAGATATCCTTATATCTGCCATGTTGTCATCCTTGTCACCACCACTGTCATCTTGCCCTTGCACAGTACCTTATATTTGAATAAATAGTTCTTGTCTTATTTATATTTTTGTTAAAAGTTCTGCAAAATAAACACAATTGTCCCCATTTTTATGGATTAGAAAACAGGGCTCAGAGATATCAGAAGTCTGGTGATGGGTAGAGCCAGGTCTCTCCCTTCAACTGGACTATGCAGGATGGGCTGGACTCTGGGCAGCAGAGATGCCCATGTTCAACTCCATTTTGATGTAGTGTATATATACTTTTCCTGCTCCTATTTCTGCCTTCCTCTCCTCTCAGGAAGTCATCTCCTCTGCTTTCATTGCAGAGTTCTCTACAGCAACAGGCTGGGGATTGAAGGAGCCCTTAAAGACACAGTGTGGATGATGTGTTCCACTTAGCAAACTATCATTCAGCCTTAATCATCCTGGCATCTTTATGTTTCCTGATTTGCCTCCTAATTCTCAGCAAATGAGTAACCAGCATATTAATACTTTAATGATTTTTAAATCTCTTTTTTAATTTGCCAAATGGAAATTTTTTCAACCAACCAACTAATATTACAATCCTATTTTTTTTCCTTAGAAAAGAGAGCAGAGAGGGATAGGAAGGTAAATGGGGAAATTGCTAAATCACTTAGGTTTTATTAAGCAGTCAGCATACTAATGCTGAGGATTATTCACATATTTAGTAGCATCCTCTTTGCGTGAGGCTGCGTTTGAAGATTTGGATAAATGCAGGGAGAACTGAATATGTGTCCATCAACAAGGTAGGCCCTGACTTCTTATAAATTCTTCAATGTTAAATAATCCCTTATGTAAGAAGAAAGAAATGCAACAATGAAAAATGGCTTTAATTTAAACCTCTAAGATTAAGTATATATTTGTCCCTTCCCAAATTTTAAAACTTGGTCATGGTCACATTTTGAAATATTAGCTTATAAAATGATATGCAGTAGTAGAAAGTAAACTATGTCACTTATCATATTGATGAGGTAAGGGTGTGCCAGATTTGCTCCCCTTATGGTCCCTTTCTCCCTCCCTTCTTCCTTTCCTCCCTTCCTTTTCTTCTTCTCCTTCCCTCTTTTCCTTCCTCCTCCTCCTTCCCTCCCTCCTTCCTTATCCAATAACTTTTTGTTGAGCGCTGTATTAATTTAAGGCTGCCATAACAAAATACCACTGCCTTGGGAGCTCAAATAGCAGAAATTTATTCTCTCTAGGTTCTAGAAGCCCAAGATCAAGGTGTCTCCAGGACAGGGTCAGTTTGTTCCCAGGCTTTGCTCCTTGGCTTGTGTGTGGCTGCCATTATCCTCTGCACCCTCACGTGGCCTTTTTTCTGTTCTTTGAACAAACATCCTTGGTGTCTCTTTCTATGTCCTTTTTTAAGGTTCTTAATCAGATTGCATTAGTTTCACCCTCAAAGCCTCATTTTAACTTAATCACCTTTCCAAATAGTGGAATGCCCTGGAGGGTAAAGCTTCAACATGTACATTTTGGAAGGATACAACTCATCTTATAACAAACACCTGAATCAAATGTCCATAGTTTGCTAGGTTACAGAATTTTTTCCCTTTGTTTTCTGTCCCCGGTTGCTCATGAGTTTCTTGTTCTCAAAAGCTTTTTATACATTTTAAGATCTTCCCAAGTAGATTTCAGTTTTTTTTCCTCTGTCTTATGCATGCATTGAAGCCATTTTTATCAGTGCCTGGAAGCATTTAGTGTAACCGGCTTGATTGAATGATTTCTAATAACCATGACCATAATTTGACCTATTCCCATCTCCTGCTGTACTATCACTGCTGTAACTATTACTGCTACCACTGCTTCTTTTCTCCTTTCCCCTTCCTTTCTATGATGGTAACATCTCTTAGGATACTGTCAGACTAATACATGCAAAGCATCTAATATTGCCTGGATAGTGTAGCCACAAGGGTTAGTGCTTTCTCTGAGAAAGGAAAGACATAATAACAAGAGATAATCGATTTCCCTCTCTTTTCTCATTTCTCCTTTGGTTTGGACTTATTTGGTTTAGGAAAGGGCTATTTACTTTGGCTTATAGGCCCCATGGCCAGCACAGAGATGCTAAGGTATTTTCAGGAACCCTGCCCCTTTCCCTTAGCCAGACTCTCCCAGGACAATTGCCAGCTGCTATCAGTAGCACAGCGGCACCTTCCACTGGCTGGGGAGCTGTGTGCCCTGTGACTCTGGTGTCCCTGACTGACTTGGCAAGGACTTGGTCACCCCATCAGTACCCCCACCACACACCTCAGAGGTATAGTTCATTCCTTCCTTCCTTGATTATCTGCCTCCTTATCAATGCAGGCAGAGCTTTTGCGTTTCAATGGACCTATCTGAACTGGAAGAAGATGCTGTTTTCTAAGGAATTAAACCTGATTCTGTTTTAGGGAGATTTATAAGTGAAGAGAGAGAAAAGATAGGCTGAATGTAGTTATGTAGTTTTCCTTCCTTCCCTCCCTTCCCTTTCCTCCCCCTCCTCTTCCTTCCTCCCTCCCTCCCTTTCTCCCCTTCCTTTCCTTCTTTCCTACTCTCTCACTTTCTCTTTCTCTCTTCTACCTCTATCCTCTTTCTCTCCTTCCTTCATTTCCTCTTCTTGCTCCTTTTCTTCACACCGAGTTTTCTGTTTATTTTATTATTTTTTTCTTTTTGTCTTTTCCTTCTTTTATTATAATAATTGTTTAAAGTTAAGTTAGTGAAACTATTCTAAGATATGGTTCATATGTGGCTTCAAAGTAGAACAAAGGGAGGCTTCTACACGCCTTTCTGTCTGTTGCATTTATGCTGTACTTACCACACAGTTATCCTTCAGTATATGCTACATTTATTGTTTATATATGTTTTATATATATGGGTAGCTGAATCAATAATAAGTAGCAACTAAGTCCTTCTGACAGAGTTTAGAATCTCTTCTGTTTCTTCTAATGATGTAGTATATATTCTTTTTAAAAATTGTGTTACATTTGTTTTATTGATTCCTTATCTGCCCATATCAGCCATCCAAGGATAGAGTTCATGTTTTCTCAATTGACCTATTAATATTATATATTCAATTAATGGAGTTCCTCCTACAGAATCACCCTTGCCTTCCAGGAATAAACCCCATCTGGCAGTGGAGTATCAGCCTATAATAAATTGCAGAATTGTCTTTCTTTGCATATTTTTTCTTTTCATTTATTTATTTGTTTATTTGGAGATAGTATCTCCCTCTGTTGGCCCAGCTTGAGCACAGCCATGCCATAATATCTTGCTGCAATAATAGATCATTTTGCTGTAGACTATTACTCTATAATGAAATGTGGAGTTGTCTTCTATTGCAGTTTTTAATTTTTATTTATTTGAGACAGAGTCTCACTCTTTTGCCTCAGCTAGAGTGCTGTGCATCCTCTTAGCTCATGGCAACCTCAAACTCTTGGGCTCAAGTGATCCTGCTGCCTCAGCCTCCCCACCATGCCTGGCTAATATTTTCTACTTTTAGTAGAGACAGGGTCTGGTGCTCAGGCTGATCTCAAACTTTCCGACTTCTTTGGCCTCCCATTGAGAATTACATGCATAAGCCACCACCATGCCTGGCCTTCTTTTGCATTAATATATAAGAGAAAGATTGGTCTATAGCTTTCTGTATTTGATCTGTTTTAATATCAGTATAGTGTTTAAGAAGACAGTTTACTTATTTTACTTAATTTTATTTTTGCATTACTAAAATGACTTGTCATTAAAATTTTGAGTCAATTCATCTAGCCATGACACTTTCAAGAGGCATAATTCGTGGTGGGTTGGTAAATGCTTAATAATTGGTTATTGCCTGGAATGGAAAATCCCTGACTTGTACATTTTCTTGCTTTCATAGTGTAAAGATAGGCTTATTTCAAGCTTACTAAAACGATGCCATTGAACCTAGAGGCAGGAAGAGATGTGGACCATCAGTTCCACTCCCAGCTCTAATATGCAACTGCTGTATATCTTTCATAACTTCTCATTTTTGTCAACTGCTTAGATTTTCTATTTCCTATGGTATCAATTTTGGTTACATAGTTTCTGAGACAGTCATTTGTTCCATCTATATTTTGAAATGCAAATTAGTCTTGCAAATTACTTTTTAAGATTTTTTTCTACCTCCTTGGTATCTCTGACACCTACTCTCCTTACCACTGCCATTTTCACGTTGTATATTTGTACTTTCTCTCTTTGTACAAACTTACCAGTTTAACTGGGAAGTTTTTATAATTATATATATTTTTTTCTTTTCAAAGAAACCAAGTCTTAGGTTTACTTGTCAATTGTATTGTTTTTCTGATTTCTGACATGTCATTTCTGCCTATCTTTATCAATTCTTTATTTTCTAATATATGTGAATTTATTTTCATGATGTACCAGGCATAGAGAATATATAATAAGTAAATGGCATGAATTATTACTAAGTAAACCATTTATTGTATATTTATTTCAAATATTATGCTAGCAATTTTATTAAAAATTTGAACTGAGTTCATTAACTATAGAAAGTCTCTGTACTTTTATAAGATTATGGAATATAACAAAACTTGCTTCATATCTTTATTTCTATAATCCCAACAGGTGGGTGGAAGGTAATGTTTAGAATATTTCCTTGTTTTCTCCATTCCAGTGGCCTACTACTGCCTGTATCCATACTGTGTCTCTGTGGTCTCCAATTCCCATATTTCTAAACAATGCCCTCATTAAAGACAGATTCTCTCTAATCACCCTGCTGTCTCATTTTGGGCTGCCTCCGAATCTGAGGCAAAATTATGTTTGCAATAGAAAACATAATTTGTTCATGGTGATGGCCTGAGCTGCCTGGGATGACTTGTATTAAGACTAAGCTAGTCAGATGCTATTCTTTTTTAGAATGTGGAAAGTGTACTTAAAATTTAGATTTGTGAAAGAGCCCTACACCCTTCAGATGGTCTGAAGGATTAAGCCAATCATTTCTAGGATGTATGGACAATACAGAGATTTGTATTAAGCATTTAATGTTTGCTTTTTTTCTTCTCAATTTAATTTTTGAGGAACACATGTGAGGGATAACTGGGTCAGATTGTTAGTAGATGGTTGATCTGGTCTATTGTTCACAGTTGTATGAGTATGCAGTCCAAGTAAAAAGGCAGAGGAAAAAGGAAGAATGAATGCATTTTGGTTGGGTGCCTACTATGTGCCAGAACCCACTGACCACTCACAAGTACTTTGAACATCCGTGCAAGGGAGCTATTACTTCATAAAGGAGGCTGAGAAAAGCTAAACATCTTGTCCAAAGCCACATACCTAGACAGTGAGAGAGGCAAGATTCAAAGTCTGTCTGACTCCCGAATGTGCGCACTTTCACCCGGCTCTGCTACCCTTTCTTGCTTGGCATAGTGCTAAGGAACGTTTGTTTTAACTCATATTGCCATGGAGTATTAATGCTGTGAATTCTATGAAAATCCTGATTTGATTAATACTCAGAATGCATAGGGATATCTGTGAACCTGAGTAAGAGGCAGTCAGTGACTACTGGTTATCACCTGACAGTGATGGTAGTTGTTCTGTTCTGCTTTTCCTCTGCTATTGCTATCAGCATTGTCAATACATGTTATTTAGAAACTGCCCCACCTCAACGCAATCCTTTTAAATGTTTGCACCTTCAGTTACTGTGGCATCACATGGTGACAATCATGTTCAAATCTCTAAAGTGTCTGGTGTCCTCTTACCAGTACTTAGCATTATGGTTCTCTCCTTCTTCTTGATACCTGAATATGGGCACCAATTCTAACTCTCTGGGTAACTAGTTGCTTTGTCCTGGCTGATGCTCATCCTTAGCTGCATGCAAACCTGACCTCATCCACTCCCAGGCAGAGCACCTGAGGTCTTCATGGATGTTTCTGGGCAGAACCTCAGTACCCCTTTCTCAGTATTTCATTACCTGACAATTTCAATTGGCCAACAACAACAACAAAAATTTTCAACATTGAAAAGCAAAGGAAGAAAGAAATAAAGAATGAATGAGGGAATAAAGGAAAAGGAAAGAAAAGAAGAAAGAAATAAATAAAAAAAGGAACCTAATAGCTGTTTTAAAAGTTACCAGCCAAAATCTCCCAAAGCCTCTCTATCTATATCTTGGGACTTGCTGTTTTTATAATTTTGCTGTCATTTCTCATAAAACTAGATCAAATTTATACTGTCACATTTCTCCTGCATTTCAAAACAAAGTGAAACATATAGTCCCTACCTTCAGGGAACATTCACAGATTTTCACAGATTTCATCAGTGAAAGTTAGGTTTGGTGCTTCTCAGCTTTTAAAGCCTCAGTCCTTTCCAAAAAAAAATTTCTTCCTGGATCATAAGAACAAGTCTCACTTCATCTAGAAACCACATACTTACAATATGTAGTCCAGGCCTCTGGCTATTAGACTACACTTACAAGAGAGGGAAAGGGACAGATTTGTGCGCATGTATGGATAGAACTGAATCACATACGACTAAGTTGTGATGTCTCCTGACACATGACTCAGAAATCAGGGAAAGGTGGGTGCAGAGGGAGAAGGAAGGATAGATAAGACATTCAGAGAAAGCCTGCCAAGTTTGTCCTAAGAGCTCCTCATGAATGGATGAAATATGATTTGATCCAACATTTCTTGGGCTGTTTTATTTCTTATTTTTTTTTTATTGAATGGTAACTATGTACATTAATGCACTTCTGGGGTACAGTGTGGTGTTTTCACATGCAATCTGAAATACTTCCATCAAACTGGTCAACACAGCCTTTATGTCATTTTCTCAGTTATTGTTTTAAAACATTCACATTCTACTCTTAGAAAGATTCACTTGTACCCCTGTGAGATAAACCTCAGAAGTGATCCCTCCAATCCCCCTCTCTCCACCCATTCCCCCCTCTCTTCCCCCTCCCCACTCCCCATATTCTTAGGCTATTTGATTATAGCTTTCATATACAAGGTATAAATTAGTTTCATAATAGGGGTGTGTACATTGGTTACTTTTTCTTCCATTCTTGTGATACTTTGCTCAGAAGAACATTCTCCAGCTCCATCTATGTGAACATGAAGGATGTAAAGTTGAGATAGATTCACATATGTTATCCTTGATAGATTGCCGTTGTGGCCAGGCTAGGTATGAATCCGCCAACCTGGGTGTATGTGGCCTGCACTGTAACCACTGTGCTATAGGTGCCAGGCCATGAAAAATTATTTTTAAAGCTGCATTTAGAGTCAAGACTTTTGTATTGTAAAAATCACTAAGTATTTGTCAGGTTAATAAGAGCAGATTGACTTTGGGCTTTATTCTTTAAACAAATCATAGAGAATGGAGGGAGAAAAAAGTTATTTACAGAAAATATCTACATATATACCCAGAAGTACAAATTTAGTGACAGAAAAGGCTTCAGTACTTGCTGGCATCTCAGAAGCCATTCTCAGATAGCTTTTAGTTTTATTTTCTTTGATTTTGAGAATGCCTAAGATCCTTCTTCATCCTCAATTTTCAGAGCCAAGTAGACATCAAATGTCCCATATCAGCAATTTCATAATCTACAAGTGGTATATCTGCAGAATACTGAGCCTTATAGTAGAAGAAATTAGAGTCTCTAAGCTTTTGTGAAGTTCAGGTGCCTCAGTGCAAATGTTCACTGAACTGGCTCATTCATCTCTATAGTAACAGCTTCCTCCTCTTTATCCACATTATTTTTCTGCAACAGCTTAATGTTTCCATTCCCATGTGTTCCACTGGCAGAAAGCTTTATCTTTTGCACAGGAAACTACAACAGTATCTCCCATGTGACTGGGCATATATGTGCAAATTCACCCAAAGGCATCTTTATTACACAGCTGTATTCTTGTTCTGGGATTCCAAGTTGTTCAATAGCCAAATCTATTCACTTCAATTCATAGTCTGAAACTTTCTCCTGTTGGTGTTTCAAATATTAGGGTCACAATGGCTGCATTATCTTCAGCCTTTAGTGTAATGATACCTTAATTGCCAGCACATTTCAGTATCTTGGACATGCTGATGATTCACGCCAGTAGCCAGGCTTCAGTCACAGAGGTATGTGTTGAAGCCCTTAGAGAGCTGGGTAAGCTGCACCAAAGAGATGTGGGACAAACCCATGCTCTGCAGGTTCATGGGGCTTGAGCTGATGTCCCAGCAGGCCTCATCATAAAGTCCTCGAATGTCTCCAACATCCCCCCTTCAGGATGGAGCCCTGGACTAAGAGCTCCTTGAACACGATGCCCAGTTGCAAAGACTCGGCTACAGATGCGGGGAAAGGAAGGTCTGGCTGGTTTGGGTTTCATGAGGCTGAGGGCGAGCGTGTGAATGCAGAAGCAAGAGTCCAGAGGAAGATGACCACAAACTTTATTCTTAAAACTACTCGCAGGTATAGGCCCAGGAAAAGAAAGAATGACAACACCAGTTATTTTTGGTAAACAGGTCAGACCATTTAAGCGGCAAATTTCTACCACGATGCAAATGTAAAAGCATGTCTAAACACACAACCACCATTCAATGGACAGCCCATTATTATACAACTCATGTAGCAGTCCAAAATCAGTCAGTGCAGATGACTGAAAAACTACGCTAAAATGGCAAAAAGTATGTTTCATTTAGTAAAAGCTCACACCATATGTAGAGAAACTCACTGGAAAGTGAGATTGCATTCATACCATAGCAAGGAAAGCTGATGTTACTGCTGTTATGAATGTCAGTCCAGATATCCTTTGTGAAGAATGCTGTTAGGAACAAAGATAGGGACACCTCCTCTGTTATCAGAACTACCAGTTCATTCTTAAAAATTTACCAGGAACACTTTACTGAAAAATTAAATCAAATATTAGTTTGGCATCTAAGCAATAAAATCACATAATCAGCTGAGATTTGACATTCAGGGAAGGCTAGTTCAATTTCCTGCTTTTGTTGTATAGATATTTTAGATATGACAATCTCTTTCATGTATAGTTGGATAGGCTTATATAGGAATTTCAGTTATCCACTATAGATGTTGGTAATTTATGCATTTATAACTTCGGTAAATTCTTCATATGTTTAGACTTCAGAGCTTCTAATGACACCAAATTCAATGTCATGTTTTTGAGTCTGTCAATCAATTTTGTTCTAGAGAAACTTGATCCCTGTGTGAAGACCTCAGCTACCTTAGGAAGATCAGAGACGTCATTTAAAAGCATCATGGCTGCCTGAACCATAGCTGAGTATAGCCATGGATCCACCTTCTAGACCGTTCACCTAAATAAAAATTTGGATATTTGCTTTGTTCTTATCAGTATTAAGGCCTCAGCCATATCCTTAACCAAAGAATGTCAATGTACATGATAAGGCATCAACCTGTTTTTATGTCGGACCTTGTTTTGAAAAATAGTCAAAAGAGAAGAGTCACATTTGTTAGAGCAAAGTTAGGGTGACAGCTCATGATTCAGGTAGAGAATTAGGATAAAAATAAATAAAAAGTTTATTTAACTTTCTCTTTGAGAGCAAGAGAAAGGAAGAGAGAGTAAGAAAAAATAAACAAGAATAAAAAGAGAGAAAGAGTAGGGGCAGGCTGTAGCACCCAAAAGAAAAAAGAGGGGAAATGCCATCTCTGAGCACAAGGGCCTTGGAGATTTTACAAGAATCAAGAATAAGTAAACAGTTAATGTTGCAAGTTAATAGAAGATGGCTTTGAAGTGGCTATGTCTGATCTTTTTCTTCTTTCTTTTTTCTTTTTTTCCCATGAGACAGGCTTATCAAAGTCCTTGGAATGTGGTAACGGCAGGAACTGAGGAAACTGGAGTGGTGAGTTCATAACCCTGGTGTTTAAGGCTCCTTAAGACTATGAAAACAAACTCTTAGAGATAGCAAATTAAGCCCCAGATGGTTGATCAACCCAATGGGAAGTTGTGTTGTGAGTTTTCCCTTCAAAGGGGACATTAATATGCTGTGAGTGTATTCCTCTAATTATTTTATTAGATAGTTTATTTTTGTCAGTTAAATAGTTTATTAGCAAAGTTGTCCTATCAGTGGGAATTTTGAGACATTTCCTTTCCATGCTAAATTTCATGAAGAATAAAAAGAAAATTACTACAAACATCAGCTTGATAATAGTCGATGCCACCTACTATAGTATAAGCAGCATATTGAAATGCGCTGATCATGCAAATGACAATTAGTGTGCTTCACAATATACACATCAAATTTTAGGAAAGAAATGGAAAATCTGATAAGTTCTCACAATAAGATATTGGCCACTGTCTTTTGAATTCTGGACCAATGAATGAAACATTATTTTTCTGATTTGATGCACTTTGTAGTTTTCTCAAATTACTCTGATCTTCAAAGGCACAAATTGCTAACATTCAGGTGCCATCATGAATGAACAATGCTTCATGTTCTAACTGTGTATAGTCAGGGAACTTTTCACAGCAGCTAGAGTATCATTTATTTTAATAGCCAACTAGTTTAAATTATACATGAACTTTATGGACACCTTATATTACTGCCAGATCTGTTAGGATACAGTTAAAAACACTGCTTCCAATTATTTAAACTCCCTTTTCCGCAGCTTTTTCATGATGCTTCCACTATATTCATTTCAGAAACTGAGGTTCTCCACAGACATCAGTACAACTGGTTCCATTTAACACATGCTTTTATTAAAGATCTTCCATAACATCACTATGGTCCTACACAATCAAGAACAACTACTGCCTCTTTAGCCATTTCATCAAGTGAGGCTGGATTAATAACATTTATAAATGATTAATTCCACTTTAGATGATAGTGTTGGCCCTCCCAACTTCGGGGCACATCTCTCTAGCACTTGCTGAAGTCTCACCAGACAATGGTCTAGGACTCTGCTCCAGGTCCTCTTGCTCCCAGGCCAACATTTCAGTTGCAAACTGGTTAGCCAACCCAGAGGAGCTCAATATGTCCAGGTAGAAAGATCTCTGCTAGGGAGTCATGGCAACTCCACAGCGAGCCTCAGCCGGGGACAGCGTTAAGCTATTTTAGAGATGTCATAGAAACAGGTAGTAGAATGGAAGTTCATAGATACTGGAGGATGGGTATTTGGGAAGCTGCTATTTGGCAGGTATAAAGTTTCATTATGCAAGATGTATAAATTCTAAAGATCTGCTACATAATATTGTGCCTGTGGTCAACTTATTCTCTGCACTTAAAAAATCAAGAAGGTAGATCTCATGTTAAGTGTTTTTACCACAAAAAAAAAAATAGCCAATTGATTGATAATTAATTAAAATGAATAGTTTAAAATGTACAAATCCTGTTGCCCAGTACTTCTAATATATACACAAGAGACTGATGAAAAAACTTGCCATATAAGGCAAGTATAATATTAAAAACCATCTAAGAATATATAATAATTGTTATTTGTACTTGAATTACTTTCCCATAGAAATTAATAATAAGACACAGGCAGCGCCTGTGGCTCAAAGGAGTAGGGCGTCAGCCATATGCCGGAGGTGGCGGGTTCAAACCCAACCCTGCCTAAAAACTGCAATAAAACAAACAAATAAACAAATAAAAAAATGCTAAATGTATTGGTATAAAATTTTGTTTAAAGCTAATACTGGGGAAAATATTTGCCAATCACATATCCAACAAAAGATCACATTTATTTTTATTTTTAAAAAATGACAAAATAAGCTCTATGTTTGCAAGTCACATTGTATATAAAATATGAATTTTTGGCTTCTCTTATAATATTAGAAGATTTAGAAATCTGACACATAATCTCTTCTGAAAAATGTGGGAGTATTTAAAATTTAGCTGCTGTTTTATATGAGGTGCACTCTCTTCAGTTTGCTAGTCTTCATTATGTCTTATGCTTGGACCTTTTAACTTATTTGCTGTAGAATCTTTTGCCTGGAGACTAAATCTGTTTGAATTTCATATGCTAGCTTAGACTTTTGATATGAAAGTGGAGGTAATGAAGCATGAGTTTCCATGTTTCTCTGTATCCCATAATTAGAAAACTAAACACCTACTTTGGGGACCCTCTTACAGCTACCATTACATCTAGCTCCTTCTACCTATTATAGCTGTCTAGGTTTTGTAAGATGTATAATACTCTGATTCTTTTCTTGTTTATAGCAGCATTAAATTTAAGTAATTTTTTAAGAACCTGGCTAAATGTTATATTTTCTAAATGACCAAATCTCTCAGAATAAATTGCTCTACTTTTACAATTCAGTTACATATGATCTGGAGAGTCACAACCCTTATTTCAGTTAGAATCTTAAGGTCTAAAAAGCATCACCTCATTGTCTTCTGACATTTGGTATCAGATTAATTTAGCTAATCTAATTACAACTGAATCTAAATTGAAACCATATAGTCATTACAAAATAATATGTGGTATGTGCTGCAAGCAGCAGTCCCCAAATTTTCTGGCTTCAGGGATCAATTTCATGAAAGAGAATTTTTTCACAGACCAGAATGGGGGTGATTAGACCATTATACGGAGCACAACATAGATTTCCGACAAGCTCTCTTTACAATAGGGTTTGTACTCCTGTGAGAATCTAGTGCCCCTGCTGATGGGACAGGAGGCAGAGTTCAGGCAGTGATGTGAGGGACGTAGAGCAGCTTTAAACGACATATGAAGCTTCACTGACATGCCTGTGACTCACCTTCTGCTGTGTGGCCAGCCGAGTATCTAACAGGCCATTGGCCAACCCATGAAGCAGAGGTTGGAGACTGCAGCCATAAAGGATATGTTAATTATTTCAATTTAATCATTCCACCAGACATATATATATATATATACACATATATATATCACATTTTATATCTTATACATGTACAATTTTTTGTTAATTAAAAATAATAAAATAAAAGCAAATTTCAATTAATTAATCAGTTAATTAGTTAAAACTATGTAGTTTTATTTTGTTAGGTTATTTGAAAGCATTTTAATCTTGATATAAAAATAAATCTACAAATCTAAGCATGAGTTTGTCCATTTTGAATGAATTTCTGTGATATATAGTGAGGCCTTTGAAATTTCAGATGCATATTTTTTAACCTTAGAATACTACTCTGCTATATCATTGAATGTTGTTTCTAAATCCATCTACAGAAACCACAATTACTATTCATAAGTGGATTTTCCACTATTGCACAGATTTTTTATAATTCTTATTGGTTAATAACAATAAAGCTACAATTTATTGAGTACTTGATATATGCCTAGGAAGCTATCAGCTAAATTACCTATTCAAGTAATTAAATTAACTTTCTTAAAAGGTTCATAAGTATTTTATAGATGAGACTCAAGAGATGAAACAATGGGAAGCAATCTAAATATTAATAAGAGTAGATCTGGTGTTTGTTAAGCCTAAGTATAATACTAAGAATTCAACATTGCAGGGTACCATTTCTGTGTTTTGATGTTGTTTGACATAACTTTCATTATATATTTTAATTGTGGTATTATCATTTTTATTTACAGCTCATTCCTCTATTTCTACATCAACTTATTACTTGTGTTTTTTCAAATTCCTTTATGTCTGTCTCAAAGAGTCTATTTTATGCTATCTGAAGAAAACAAAATGGACATTTCACATATATCCTTTGAATATCTGAAGTCAATACTTTCAAAAATATTTTTTCTCTTAAGGCAAAATTTTTCTGGCAAAAACTTGATCATTGTCACTGTCTCTTTTAAATTATTTTTGTTTCATCATTTGGTTGGTTACTCATGCTTAATGTAAGACCAATCCAGGCATTAGGTTTGTCAAAAAAAAATTAATGTACTGTATTCTTCTTCACTTACTCTGGGCCTCATAACTAATCATTCCCACAGGCCCACCTCCAGATACCATCACATTAAGGATTAAGTTGCATATATGAATTTATAGTAGCATTCATTTTTATAGGAAAGTTGATACATAACTTTGAATTGGTATGAGCAACTATCCAATTTACTTGCCATGTATCCTATTTTAAATTTCAACATGTCATTGAATAAAAATTAGTAGCTTGATAAATGATTTTTTTTCATTTTTAAATGTCACTTTTTGAGGTTCTAATGTTTTCTAATATATCCAATATTTCTGGTAAGTATGCATTCCAGTTTGCACAGAATGGTCCTAATTTACACCTGTTGTCTGGCATTCCATCTAGTTCAACATTTGGCTCTTAAATAAAGTGTCTCATTTTAGACAATATATTATATGGTGATCTTATTTATGATCAGAAATCTTAAACATAATATATGTTAGGTGAGAGTGTTTTGCCTTTTAATTTGGGGCTGTAAAAACTTTGGCCTTTACCTCCCTACAAGTCACTTTTGAAGGAAATTGAATATCACATAAAATATTTATAGCAGACATAGTAGTTCTTAGATATAAGATGTTATATGAACTTTACTCTGAAGGCTTCTGAAGGCTAGTATCAATCATTTTTGCATTGCCTACAAACCAATAATAAAATTATGCTATAAACTTAGGGCTAAAAAAAGTACATAATCTAAAGAAAATATTATTTTCCAGGTACTTGAAGTATGTGCCAAAGGCTTCCTAGAGAATGCACCTTTAAAATTATTCACATAAAATAAAATATTTTTTCTCTAGAATATTCTGCCTATTTTCTAAATGAGGATTTTACCCTCCTGTCTAGGCAAAAGACAACATATGTGCCAAACTGTATAGGAACAGCATCCGTAGAAGTCCAATTGAAGTTTTTCATGTGCCCATCTCTCAATCTTCTTCCTTGATGACTCTACAAAGCATCTCCCAATGACTTCCTATTTAGTTCCTAACCTTAGATACCCATCTGTCATGGTTAATTCTATGTGTATTAGTCAATGTTCTCCAGAGAAAAAAGGCCAATATGGTACATTTAAATATATATGAGAAGATATTTGTTATAGAAATTAAAACATGCAGTTATGGTTCCGCTGTCTGTAAGCTAGAGAACCAGGAAAACTAGTGGTGTAATTTAGTCCTCCTTCAAAGGCCTAGATTAAGGGGCTGATGAAATAAGTCCTGATTCAAGTCTCAAAATCCCCAAACCAGAATATCCAACATCTGTAGACAGGAGAACATGGATGCCTCAGCTTAAGCAGAGTGACTTTTAGCAGTTTACTCATGTGGGATGTGTGAGTGTGAGCGTGTACATGGCTGTGTTTATTTCATTCTGCTTAATTTTATTACAAGCATAGATTCATTGGACTACCATCATAGTCAAGATACATAGGTTTGTCAAACAGTTACCATCCTTCATGGTATCCTTTTATAGCTTCAACTATGTCCTACCACCACACAAACTTCTGGCAACCACTAGGTTATTCTAGATTCCTATAATTTTGTCATTTTATGAATGCTAAACTGTATATGCAGAATCACACATGATGTGACTGTTGTGGTTGGCGTTTTTTAATCTGCGTAATTCAGGTAGGATTTATTCATGTTTTTGAATTGTACCAATAGTTAATTTATTTTTATTCATAATTTCTTGATGAGAATGTGAAACAGTTTGTTTAATCATTCAACCACTGAAGAAAATGTAGAAAATTTCTAGTTTTGTAGCATTATGAATAAAACTATGAATTTATATAAATTTTTGGTGTGAACATAAATTTTTATTTCTCTGAGATTCATCTCCAAGAGTACAGTCTCTAGGTAGTGTGGTAGTTAAAACTGCATAAGAAATTCTCAACTTTTTTACAGATTGGCTGTGCTATTTTTCATTCCACCAACAATACATGAATGATCCAGTTTCTCCACCTCCTTGCCAACAGCATTTGTTGTCACTATTTTAAATGTTAGCCATTCTGATAGATGTGTGGTGATGGTTTTAATGTTCTTTCCTAATGGCTAGTGAAGCTGAACTGTTTCATGAGCTTATGTGTAGCAGACGCCAAGAGCGAGCAAGAGGACTTGGAGCTGGGGGGTGGACCCTCGGGCAATTCTTCTACAAGTGTTCATTGCAGAGAAAGGGCCCAAGCCTGTAGTGATCCTTGGGCATGCAGTCATTGTCTAATCCTCCCCTCACCTGCCATGTACCATCCCAATAAAAAGATACTGTGGAGGTTGCTGGAGCTACCCTGAAATCAAGGTTAACCCATCTGCAAACTTGTACTTCTAATCCATGTCATGCCTGGATCATTCTTGCAGTGATGGAGACCAGGGCCATAGGGGTTGTGACATCTGGTCCAGTAGGATCCAGCAGGACACAACAGGACACTGGGGATATGGACTGAAGGGAAAAGGGACACTCAGAAGTGAGTGAAGCCTTTGGCAGACAGTGGGAGGAAATCCAAAGGGTAACTCCACTCAAGGCAAGTGGGACCTTTGGCCAATCTAGAATGAAGGGAACCTCACTCAGAATAAGTGAGACCTTTGGTAAATAAGTAAAGACATTAAGAGAAAACAATGGGTAACTTTCTGTTTGAGGAGTCATGAGAATTAGAAACTGAGGAAGGTGATGTTCAAGCGGAATTTGAAATTGAGGCAAAAAGTGAGGCTCAGTGGGAATCTGAACCTAAGGAGAACTGGGAACCAGGAGCGTCTGAAACTTTTTCCAGCCCTTCCTCAGGGGAGGAAATATATGATACAGACGTGAATAAGCAAGAAATTACCTCCGAGGTCATCATGGCCACTCAGATCAAACAACTGGGTAAATGGTCTCACAGTCAGCAATGCCACCTTAGAACACCCAATATTGCCCTCAGTGCCTCCCTATGTAAATGAACCACCTGTGACTTCTGTTGGGAAAGCTGTATTAGAAAGACGTAAAACCGGTGACTTTAAGTGGAAGACACTTTGGGGCTTTTTCCAGTTACAGTCACTGATATTCCTCCTGATCCACAACACCCTCAAAGGGGCAACATTTTGATCACCATGTGATCACTTTTGTGGTTCTAAAAGATTTGAAACAGGCCATAGCACAGTATGGTATGCAATCCCTGTTTTCTAGAGGTCTGTTACAGGGACTTACACAAGAGCAGTGGTTCATTCCTTATGACTGGGACATGATAGCCAGAAATGTTCTTGAGTCTGAATAGTATTTACAGTTCAGAACCTGGTGAAGGAGGAGGCTGACCTGATGAGTCGCCAAAACCAGCAGGGTGGAGTCCCTATAATATCAGAACAGCTCTCTGGGTATGGTCAGTGACGGGGGATTCTGAATAGACTTCAGTATGATGATATAGCCATAGTCCAGACAAGGCTGTGTTGTCTTAGGGCCTGGAAAACATTGGGGCTCCTGGAGATATCTCTAAATCTTTCAATAAGATAATGCAATTGGGGAATGAACCTTACACTGACTTTCTAGCCTGATTAAAAACTGCAGTTGATAAGGCCATTGCCCAGCCAGAGCTCAGAGATATGCTTTTCCAAACTTTAGCATTTGAGAATGCTAACTCTGAGTGTCAAAGGCCTTGTGACCTTTGAGAGCACAAAATGCTCCCATAGAAGAATATACATGGGTTTGAGTTCAGTACAGCCCTTTCCCCACCTAACATAACTGTGGATGGTGGTTAACACTTCCCATGGAAGAGTCATGGACCCTATGGGTCAGCCTGTAGCATGTGGTTGGGTGGTAATTAGCACAAAGGGGACATGTTTCCCCTATGCCTAGTGTGACTAAAACAGTTTCCCTTCTACCTGGGTAGTTCTGTTGGTGTAATTTTGTTATACTTATAGGCCCTTCTGTTTCTTTTACTTAGCAGGAAGGAAAGCTCCTCAGTGAGAACAGCTGAAATAACCAATGACAGATTTTCTCCCTTGCCTATCCAGAAATGTCTTTGAATACACTAGAGGGGGCAAATGAAGAGGATGCCAAGAGCCAGATGACCTCTGAATAAGATGATTTACAGCTGGGGGTGGACACTCCAGCAATTCATCTGCAGATGTTCCTTGTGTAGAAAGAGCCCAAGCCGTAGTCATCCTTAGGCACGTAGTCATTATCTAATACTCCCCTCAACCTGTCTTGTACTGTCTCACTATAAGGCTACTGTGGAGGTTGCTGGGACTACCCTGCAATCAAAGTTAACCCACCTCCTGGAAGCTTGTACTTCTAATCTGTATCATGCCTGGTTCCTTCCTGTGGCAATTGAGACCAGGACCACAGGGGTTGTGACACTTATGTACCAGCTGTAGATCTATTTTAGTGAAATGTCTCTACATGCCTTTTGACCATTTTCTGGTTAGATGGTTTGTTGTTTTACTGTGGATGTTTGACATTTCTTTACATAATCTAGACAAGACTCTTTCGTCCAATATATAGAGAGGTTGCCAAACAAATGTGTACACATTTTAAGAAAGGAAAAAAATGTATTAAATGGAGAATACTCAAGTTACATTTGACTTTTGCAATTGCAACAGGTGCTTGACACGATCATATCCATATTTTGTTGTTGTTATATCTTGAGTGTTGATATTTTAATATAGTTTTCTTTCCTTTATTAAAATGTGTATGCATTTTTTGCACCCTCTGTCTATTTTGCAAATATGCTCTTCTTGTTGCTGGCTCCTCTTTTCATTCTTTCCGTCAGCTGCTTGTCTCCAGCTTATGTTTTTATCCTGTTAACCCAGTATTTTTCATAGCAAAAAGTCTTCAATTTTGAAAAGGTCCAGTTTTAACATGTTTTTAATTTTATAGCTCTTACTTTTCATGCCAAGTCTAAGAATATTTTGCTAATCCTAGGTCTCAAGGATTTTTTTATTTTTCCTAAGTATAATTTTATTCATTTAAATCTTTGACCCCTTTTGAGTTATTTAACAATTTTTAATAAGGTATGTGCTTTTTTATGTTTTTTTTGACTCCCAATTTTTAATCATTTCATCTTCCCTTTTTAAGGTCATTCTTTCATTGAATTGCTTTTTCTGCTTTGTCAAAAATAAGTTGACCATTTATATGTGAGTCTGTATTTAAGTTTTCTATCCATATTGATTTATCTGACCATCTGCCAATATCTCACTGCTTTTATGACTGCAGCTGTTTGGACCTGATATCAGATTTCTCCCATTTTAATCCTGCTTTTTCAAGAAAGTTCTAACTATTCTAGGTTTTGTGGCTTTCGATATAAATATGTGAATAAGCCTGTTCATAGCTATAAAATCTCTCTAGGATTTTGATAAAAACTGAATAAAGCCTATAGATAAATTTGGGGAAAATTGAAATTTTTATTATATTGAATCTTCAAATCTACAGACAAAGTATGTCTTTCCATATTTAAGCCTTCTTTGATTCTTTTCACCAGTGTTTTATAATATTTAGCAAAAATGGCCCTCCACATTTTTTGTTACACTTGTAATTCAGAATTTCACTTGAAGAGATTTTAAACAGTATAGTATTTTTAAATTTCAGTTTTTATATTTTCATTGTTAATGTGTAGCTTATTTTTAAGCAAAATTTTGGTCAAAGAAAACATAATTACAGACCACACTTTTCCTTTAATCTGTAAGTTTGCAAACTTTGACTTAGGCACAAGTCGATGTGCAATTATTATTCTATTTAGTGAAAACAAATAGCCTGTAAGGGTAGTCCATGGGCCTAGCTGGGAAGTTTCTCAGCATCATCAAAGGGTTAGGGTTTATGGTAAAATCCTCATTCCAGCAAAGCTAAGTACAACTAAGAACTAAGACAGACAATATGGAACACAGGTACTCAGAGCACCATCCAAGGACACCACACCCTGGACATATGGCAGAAACAATATTCAGAGACGTCACATGCAGTTGGAATTGAACATATTAATACCGTACTTGTGTTGATTGGAATTGGCTCAGAAATTTATAGGGAAGAATTTCTGTATATTGAAGAAACATTAATGATATGAGGGTGGGAAAGCAGTTGGTAAACTGTTCTTACAGATAAAGAGGAAACAAGCCCTATTTTCCCAAAGTTCCCCCTCCCTGTGAGTGACAAACTATTAGTGAATGGAAGATTTTTCTCTAAGAAGTAGGAAAGCAGTCAATGTAGAGAAGACACCTATGGTACGAGAGACTGAAACACGGCCACAGGATTTCACAGCTCCCATCCAAAGGTGGAATCTGTTTCTCCATGTCTGAGCGTATGCTGCCTTTGTAACCTCTATTAACCAGCAGAATGAGAAAGAAGAAACCTTTTAAGTATTTGAATTATGGGTTTGAAGTCTTAAAGGCACTGTTCTTACATCCTTGAAATGCTAGCCTGGGCCTACAATGCAAAGAAACCAGGTCTCCTCTATTGAGATAAGAGAGGTCACATTGAGTATAGCCCAGGAGCCCCAGCTGGCAGTCAGATGAACTGCTGGAGATGATGTGCGTAAGAACATTTGAACCATTCCCAGTGCGTCCTTATGAACGCGCTCAGGCAAAACCGTGAGAGGTACTATCCCCCAACCAAAGGAATTGTGGGGAATAATAACTCATTATTTTAAGCTAATGAATTTTGGGGTGGTTTTTAAAGCAATAATTAATATATGATATATCTGTGGTTGTTAGTTGAGAATTTCAGAGTTCATATTGAAATATACTTGAAACACTTGAAGAATCAGATTGTGGGGGTGGTGGATAGTGATGAGGTTTCAACTCTTCAGCTGTGTGATTCTTGAGCTTTTTAACACATCTTTTGCCACCCTGAGATTTTAAATATAGTGATCAGTGATGTGATGTCAAAACAGGAAAGGATTATGTTTTTCTTTTCTCTCATTTTATAATAAATACCCTGCCAGACATATTCAGCAAAAAAAACTATTATTAATATTGCAATACTATAACCAGCAACATATAAGGTAATAAAATATTTGTATTTTAATAAAACAATGTCATAATCATAATGGCAAGTGTAATGAAATTACTCAACTTACTGCATTAATATTTATTTGCAAGATGAGAAGTTTAATATTTAAGCAATATGGGTTTCAATGTATTTAAAGTCTTATATTGATATCATATGATCCTTATACCCTTACCAGTTTAGTGAGCTATATATATTTTTTACAAATTTTGATACCCATAAAATCAGTTAAGTAAAAGGCATTCTTTTTTTGTCTTACTGTGAATATGGATTCAGATACTTGTGGAAGTCTGAAATACTTTCATTGAATAAATTGAGGAGATTTTTAAAATAAAGGAAAATTGCAGGTATTTTTAAACTTCACCAGCTTGTTAGGTTTATAGTATGTGGTTTAAAGTTGTGATGCTCTTAGAAAACAAATCATTGATTCATGTCAAAAACATAAGTAGAGTCCAGCACTTAGGTCATTCTTCTTTGTTGCCTTTCTTCTATCTGGTGGTTACAAAAAAATACTGTCTGTTTTCTTTCGGGCAAATTCTAAAGGGAGTTCAATTTCCTTTCAAACTGCTCAAACTCATTACACTGTCATGCCTGTACCTCGAGTTTTGAGTCCGCAGGAGAAAGAAGGCTATTGCAGAGTGTGGAATACAAACTCGTTATTTTTACTTTCATTTCAGGACTCTCAACTCATGATAGGTTCTGAGAGAAACTGCCACTGCACAGGAAGAATAATGTAACCCTAAGAATTCTGCCATCGACGTGAAGAGCAGCGACTAGCTTTGAAGTGTGCAGGGCACCGTGCGTGTCTCGGCTTGTCTCTCCAGCTTGTTACTTCCATTGTGCACAGAAAGAGAACCCCAGCCAGCTCCACGTGCTTTCACACATCAGCCGATAGAAAGCCAAGGAAAAGAGCACGGGCCAAGCGATCTCAAAGCAGAGTCTTCTATTATTTTAGGAGGCTAACAGCCAAACCAGCCACTGCGAGGCTCTGGTACAGAAAACTTTGCCTGCATGTGACCAAAAATAATCAAGCTGATAAAATGTACTAAATGAACAGGTACAGCTTGTTTCTAACACTCTTTAGACAAAAAAAAAAAAGAGTCAAACAGCTTTATTCTTAGTTCTGGGTTTAGCAATAATACTTTGTACCCACTTAAACATTTTTATCGAAAGAGTCCATGGGTCCTAAAAATTCAGCCACTGTAATTAAAATGTGTTGAGTGATAAAAGGACAAATATTCCCAAACGCAGATCCTGAAGATATGCTAAATTAATATTTAATCTATCACAAACCATATGGCCCTAAATGGTGCTGTTGGTATGTTATAGTCTGACATGGAGAAAATGGCATCATATTTAAAGGTCATTTTAATTGCCAAGAGCCACAATGAGGTACTGTGAGAATCAAATGAGAACATATAACGGAAAGAAGGTAAAGAAAAGTAAATATGGAAATTGTGTTTATTATTACCTCTTAAACTATAATCTTTCCTATGGGATGACCATATATTGTTAGCAACATTTAAGTCTTACGTTCTGATCATATCATCATCTTCCTTCCACCTGTGTCCTAGAAAATACCAGTAATATGAGGAATGTTAGGGCGGCTCTGCTAGAAGAGATATTTGTACCTTTTCCTGAGAAAGAAACCGAGAGATTACTTGTATTATAGATTACAATGAAATTGAGAGACGCCCAGATTGCCAAGAGACCTTTCAAAATAATCACCAAAAACAAAATGAACAATAGCTTAAGCCTGATAACATGACATGTACACACATATCCAATCCTGAACTTCTGGGAGATGCTAGTGAAGCTTAAAATAAAGCATAAAAACGTGCATACTTTTTTTTATTGATTGGAATGCATTGCCGATATTTTCTTAAACTTTGCTGCATTTCACTGTTATCTCATAATGATAAAGCGTTAGCATTTTGTGAAATAAAAATTAATATAGGGGTGAAAGTATAAGATAAATAAAATAATAGTCTAGGAAAGGCTTTACTATAGAATTTTGTACACGATACAAATACTGTGACTACATAGCACAAATATTACTGAATATCTACTATTTATCAGACCCTATGTTAGCCTTTTCATTAGTTGGTATTATTCTCATTTTCCATGTGAGAAAATTGAAGTTAAGAAAAATTAAGGAACATGTCTAGTTATACCTAGTGAGTTTTGAATGTAGGGTTTAAATTCAAACCTGTTTGAAACCAAACATGTCATCTTTCTATTTCACCACAGTGCAGAAAACCCCCGCTCCATCTCCCTAACAGTCCTACCGCCCTCTCTATCTCCCTGACTCTGAAGAGTTGGCCTGGATGAGGAAACTGATAAGGATAGTAAGGGTAATTATTCCAAAACAACAGTAATAATTTAAGTAATGGCACTTATAATATTCCTCCCCTCTTCCCCCCAATAAAGAAACAGCCATTTCTAGAACTTTTACCTTTGGCAATCAACCATACCCACATGGAAGAAACCGTGTACTAGATTCATCAAGTATATTCTCAGGACACAAGAGGAGCTACCACCCTTCCAATACAGAAGCTATAATCTGATTATATTTATGTTTTCTTCCAGGGCAGGACAGGTGACTTCAGTTGGTATATGTAGACTTCTTTCTATGTGAGGCAGGTGGAATGATTTACCCAGTGGGTTCATTTGAGAAGCCTATCTGGACTGACACAGGCACTTCAGCTCTTCCCCTTTTGGTTTATTTTGGGAGCAAGCTGCCCGAAAGAGCAAACGTTCTTCTTTATTCTCTCTTGCCGGTGTCTGATGAGTAAGTCTGACTCATTCTGGTCATGGAATACGTGGCCTCTTTCAGCTTTGCTGTATGAGTAGTACCATTGGTGGGATTCTGTTCTCTCGCCTCCCTTTTCTTGTTTCATTTCACACCTTTTCCAGAATTCAGTTGGCAAATTGATAGGGGTGATATTTTTTGAAAGTTTTCAGAGCCCCAAATGTTACAATATTTATTTAAAGCACAGAAACCCAAAGTCACATGGGGAGACTGTTGAAAGGCCAACAGCAGGAGTCTCCTGATAGGCCCAGGGCAGCCCAGTCCATTGCTTAATTTTTCTTTTTTTTTTTTTTCCTTACATTGGAATTAACCTTATAAAGTATAACCTCTTAACCACCAATCTGGAGTTTCGGTGATTGCAGTTTGAAGTTAGAAGAAAACTCTGGTTTTCATCTAATGTTCTCACTGAGCTGTCCAGGGCTCTAGCAGACTTTATGACTTTCTCTTCGGTTTGATAGCAAAAAGTAGGGATAATTCTGGTGCTGGGGTCTTTAAAGTCCCAATCAGAATACTATTTATTGTAACATCATCATAAAGAGCACAAATATAATGGCACTGTTCAAGTAATCTTCAGAACAAAACTACCAGCTCTGGTTTTAAATATACCTGGCAGTTTGACAGAAATAGTGTCATTCCAGAGGAAGTGTGTTTCAGCTAAGTGTACATGCAGTGTGGTGCCTCTGTGAGTATTGTGTTAACAGCCACAAAATGGATTTGAAAGTCCGTATTTTGAGGCATTGCCATTGTAAAAGCCTTAGGATGTTTCCACTACAACACAAAGAATGTGTTGTTTAGAATGTTGGGGGGCAGGGTGCTGCTGCCACACTTAGAGAAGAATTGGAAGAAATACATCGGCCAGGAAATGCAGGCTCTGAGCAGCCGAGTCTGACTGAGAACATGTCTCCTGGTCATGACATCAGAATTCAGGGAGGGAAATATGGTCCAGCAGAGGCCCCAAAGGATCATCTAAGGAACTGACATTGTTCTATTTGTAAACCTGGGTGATAGACACGACAAAGTTAAATTTATTATTTCTTAAATTGTACACTCTATTTTTTTAAAGTTAAAGTAAAATGCATAGATATGAAATCTACAGTTCATTCTGTTTTGAGAAATATATGCACCAAAATAATCAGCATAAAAATCAAGGTAAATATTTCTCTGCCTCACACTGTTTACTCGTGTCCAATTCCAGTCTTTATCCCTTATTCACATTCACTGTTCTGATGGTTGTAACTCTAAATTATTTTCAACTGTTCTTCAATTTCATTTGGAATTCTCTTTTGTGTCTTTTTTTTACTCTCTCTCTGTATATGTACATGTATTTAAGATTTGTGTATATTATTGTATGTATGAGAAATTTGCTCTTCTTCTATTTTATTTCTACTTTATTTTACTTTACCTTATTTTATCTTATTATTGGTAGAGATGAGGTCTCTCTCTATTGCCCAGTGTAGCCTTGAACTCATACGCTCACATGATCCTCCTGCTTCAGTCTCCCAAGTAGTTGGTCTTTTTCTATTTTAAACAAGCCCTACTGAGGTAAATATACAATAAAATTTGCCAATTTTAAAGGTACTAATAGATGAGTTTGGGGAAGTATGTATGCATATGTAACCAAAATATAATCAGGATAACTTCTTTTTTGTCAAGCTCAGTGAAATGAAGGTTGGTCCAAAGTGATATCAAACTATCCATGAGAGCTATAAAAATGAACTTACCTAGACAGTGATTTTATGAACTTTATGTAAGGAGTGAATATTTTTCAATCACTGATAGATCTTAACTAGTAATTTGACTAAATTCAAATTTTATAATGAAAATATTCAAACAAAAACAAAGTAACACAATTGCTTATAGTTTTTTAAAGTTATAATTTAAAAAAATCTACAACAATGTTGGACAGTAATAAAGAAATAAATTAAGGGGAAAATTTAACTATACTTAGTTAAATGATAACATTTAGGGTATTAAAACTACTTGGAACAAAACTTTTATTTGACTATGAAACATTTGGAAAAAACTAGGACAAACTGCTAATATTCTCAGAATCAGCACAGAAAGCCCCAATTGAGAGTAATTTTGATTGTCTTTGCTTTGTAGTGTCTATGCATAGAACATTTACATTGTGTTAAAGAAATTAATGTGAATAGCCATATAACAGAGGGCCCATTATAATACAATATTTTTAATTATTGTAAATTGTTATATTGTATTATGCCCTTTTTCCTCTCTCATTTCACTGTAGAAGGAAATTAGAAAACTTATCAAAAAATAATCTTTAGTAACCTCAAATTTAAGAAAATAACATGCATCCTCCGCAAAACTTTGCATAAGTTACTTTTTTGTCTTTGTAAGGCACATTAGTACGTGGAATCCTGCACTCAAGCTGATAGCAGCAAGCCACAACAAGACGCACACTATTTCTTCTTATTCGTTTTAACAGTAACCAATATGTACAATTGCTGCTTCTATTATGGTGAAAGAAAGAATGTCCTTGCGCCCACAGGAGATAAGGAGAAACGTAGGTACAGTGTTGCCGAGAGACATAGGCACAATCTTTACATTGTAATTACTCTGATTTTTCTACCCATGGTGTAACAGTTTCATAAATAGTCTACAGATTTTTAAAATATTTTTAAAAGTAGCTGAAGATAATTAATTACATCAGTGTATACGCAGATCCTGGAGACGGAGAGAACCAGTGACATAAATAGCCAGAATATTCTAGCCAGCTGAGCTTCTATTAGGTAGCCTTCTGTCCAAATTATGAGAGTCGGGGTGTTCACCTTGATTGAAATTAAGTTTGGAAATCCCTTGTTACCTACGCATAGAAAACAGCCTCAAAGATCCTGCCTAGCTGTTAAATTGCCAGATGCATCGATAAAGTTAATGAATGTTTAACTTATTGCTGGATTTTTAATAAACACAAAAAGAAATGTAAAGGAAAGGAAGGGGGAGGTACAAGGCAGACGGAGGGAGAGAAGAATAAAACCTCTCAGGGTGTTTTGCCTAAAGGCTTTTGACACAGCAAAGCTCTGCTTTTTTAACGTACTGTTTCTGGACCCAATTGCTCTATTTTTATAGCCTTATTTCTGGACTTATTTAGCAGAAAGTAGAGGTGGCAGAGGATTCAGTAGAAGAGTTACTCCCCGGGGCATATCTGCCAGTATTTTTTTTTCCAATACATCTCATTTGAAATTATAGTCACGGTAAGAACAGGAAGACTCTTCTGCAAACTGGGTATTCTTCAATATGGTTCTGTGACACTGTGTTCACCCCAACATCAGAATATAATCATTTGAGCCAGCGTAACTGCATAGTGGCCCTGCAAGAAGCCTAACTTCTTTTTTCCTCATTTTCAGGTAAATGATACTAAGACACAGTGAAATTAAAACCAAAATACATTTAGTATAACATTAATTCAACCCATGTTTATTAATCCCTTTTCATTGTGGAAATGCAATTAAAAACAAAACCTTGTCCCTGCATAGAAATATTCTCTACAATGGTATAAAAAATGCTTTTGTTATGAAATAACTGGTAGGTAGATAGCGCATGACCTCTGGTTCTTACAGGGACAGAGGCAGGTGCCCTGCCTTGGTGCTGCCTTGAGCAATTGTCACCTGGGGAAGAAGCCCTGGACGGGCACCTTGACTTGGTGCTGCTGCCTGTCCATGATCAAGCCCCAAGCAAGTGCCACAGCTGGGAGGAGGAGGAATGCCCAGCCAATCTGGAAAAGAATGCCAACAACCCCCCCAGCCTGGAAGACAGGACCTAGAGTGACCTAAGTTTAGTTACCATGTCATTACCTATACTTCAAAGTAGTTTGGTAGTGACATTTGAACCAGGAGGATGACCCAATCCAGCCACTATCAAATGAGACCCCAGCGGCCCATTCATTGTCTGGCAAATGTATCTGGCTCTTGTTCTATAAGCCTTCCTTGCTCTTTCTCAATAAACTTCATTTCACACTTGCTTTGCTTTTGGTGTCTCTGGTTCATTCTCTGGTCAAGAGCACACTGAGAACCAAAAATAAACTGCCACCCTACATAACCCTTAAATCAGAATGTGATGTGCGGAACAGGCAATACCGGTAAGGAATTACAAAGATGAAGGAAGTCTCACTCTTCTATGTCATTGATCAGATATAACTCACTGCATATAGGTTCTCAACACATAGTAGTACCTAGTCTGACACCGCTGACGCTAGATTGACCTGCCAATTGTAGCAACCAGCTATATTAGCTAAATGGCTTTATCTAGAGGAAAAAACAAACTTCTTGTCTTTTTTGGGATGGGAAGTTGTTTCTCAGCTTGGAGGCAGTTAGGCTCCTACCCTCTGGTAGAAAGAGAAAGCTTGATTTTGCTACTTTCTTTGGTGTTTGCATTTCAAAGAGACAGTCCTTGAGAAGGAATGCTGAGTCTTAAAGTTTACAAAAGACCTGTCTAGTTTCAAAGTCTATAAATTTCAAAGAGAGGAGAAAGAACGATTATACAGATTATACATTTTTAAAAGTAAATCCTCCAAAAAAAAGGGAAGAAGTGTCTTCCACTGTTTTCAGCTGGAAGAATTAAGCCTTTCATTTTTAATTTTTATTTGTTTTTGTATCTTTCAATTATTTATTAATCCATATATACTCAGCAAGTATGTACTAACATGTTATTATTGCCGGAAACTAGCAACTCTTATCATTTTTACTATTGCAATTTAGTTTATTTTTAACAATCATGGTATGTATGTCTACATACAGACATAAAAGCAGAGTAGAGGACAGATGTACATTGATCAGGTCAAAGTGTTCTAAATAACATATCCTATATATTAAAGGTTATGAAATGTTCAGGGTTTCAGGTAAAACAAAGTTTGAGTCTCTCATATGAAGTCAAATGTTTTCTGAGGACAGAAGAAAACTTGAGGCAAATAGATTTATAATTTCTCACAAATATTTGACTATTTACATGATGCTATGGCTAATCAAATATCAATACAAACTATTTTGTCTAACCAACAGAACTCATCCCCAACTCAATTAGAATAGAAGCAAAGACTATACTGAAGATTTTTTTCTAAAGCATAGGGTAAAAATAATTAGCTTTCATAACTCTAAACTTTTTAAAACATGGGCACAAATATAAGCATAAAACCTTACGCAAATTTTAAAAACGTCAAATGTGAGACTTTCTTAAAGAATAGCATGAGAATCTTTTTCTGTCTATCAGTAATTCTCATCCAAGCATTCCCATCCCCACCCCACTGTCCTGCAGGTGTCACTGGAAAGGCCCATCATTTTTGGTGGTTGCAACCTGGCTGACGTGGTGCAGCCACTATCTAGCCGGTGGAGGTCAGGATGATGCTAAGGTCCTACAATGCACAGAACAGCCCCACCCTAAACAAAAACGTGTGTAGTCCAATAGTGCTGAGATTAATAAAACCTATATTACAGTTGCTCATTAACAACACAATTCAACTTTTTTTTCCATGCTGGATGTCTAATATGACATTGAACTGCTGATCCCAAGTTGAACTAAAGTTGGTATTGATATGCACTGAAACACAAGACTTACAAACGATGACTAGATCATCATCTTAACCCCTAAGAAACTCAATTGTTTTCTTCCATTGTGAACAACCTAGCATAAGACGCCTGGCCTGATGCGGCTGGGTGCCTGTGGCTCAATTGGCTAAGGCGCCAGCCACCTACACCTAAGGTAGCGGGTTCGAATCCCCAGCCCCGGCCCACCAAGCAACAATGATGGCTGCAACCAAAAAGTGGCCGGGCGTTGCGGCGGGTGTCTGTGGTCCCAGCTACTTGGGAGGCGGAGGCAGGAGACTCGCTTGAGCCCAGGAGTTGGAGGTTGCTATGAGCTGTGATGCCATGGCACTCTACCCAGGGGGATAGCTTGAGGCTCCGTCTCAAAAAAAAAAA
>CAUYQV010194403.1:0-16835 GCA_963574575.1 Galagoides demidoff | reverse complement strand
GCCATGGCATCACAGCTCATAGCAACCTCCAACTCCTGGGCTCAAGCGAGTCTCCTGCCTCAGCCTCCCAAGTAGCTGGGACCACAGGCGCCTGCCACAACGCCCGGCCATTTTTTGGTTGCAGCTGTCATTGTTGTTTGGCAGGCCCGGGCTGGGGATTCAAACCCACCACCTTAGGTGTACGTGGCTGGCGCCTTAGCCGATTGAGCCACAAGTGCCGAGCCATTTTTAATTGTTTTTTAACTGATTTTGTCTGTAGGTGCTGACTTCACCTTGGCAAGGCCTTAGTTCCAGGCTGTCCTGGGAGGGAGAGGCACATCTTACCTGGCAGACTTAAGATTTTTCGATTGTAACAGAATGGCACATGTATGAGACGAATGACTCTCCTCTTACTGAATTTTACTGTCTTTCAAAGCATTACTTTGAAGTGTTATTCTGCTAAAAGCCCCGTTATCTTCCATAGAGGAGAGGAAGCAGTTAAGAGTGAGAGGGGAATGAATCTTACTCACCCTTCCTGCTCCTGTGCGTTCCCGCCCTGTTTACCTTGTTGCCTGTGCAGTCACTTTGACTCACTCAGACAAGAGTCCTCTTCAATAGAGATAAAAGTCAGGCATTGTGAGCAGCTTATGGTGACAGGTGGTAGCTGAGATGCAGAGTGCTGTCAGTCCATTTTGTGCCACTGTAACAAAACACCTGACGTGCGGTAATTTATTGAGAAAACGTATGTATTTGGCTCACAGCTCTTCCATCTGGGAGGTTCAAGGGCATAGCTCTGGCTTCTGCTGAGGGATTTCCTGCTGTATCATGACACGGCAGAAGGTCACTGGGGAAGTAGACACACGTGAAGGGGCCGAACATGAAGGGAGTCCTGGCTTCATAACAACCTGCTCTCCTGGGAACTAATCCAGTCTTCCAAGAGTGAACAGCACCAAGATACCCACTAGGGTGGAACCTCTATGATCCAAACACTTCCCGCTAGGCCCCACCTCCCAACACTGCCACACCGATAATTAAACCTCAACATGCGTGAAAAGAACCACATCTGAACCGTAGCATTCCACTCCTGGCTCCCCAAATCCATCTCCTTGTCACGTACAAAATACATTCATTCCGTCCTAATAGTCCCCAAAGTCTTAACTTGCTCTCGCACCAACTTAAAAGTCTAAGGCCTCATCTGAGACTCAAGGCAAGTTCCTTCCAGATATAATCCTGCAAAATCAAAACCATGTTATTTATTTCCAAAGACACAATGGTGGAACCGGCAGGGGCTAGGCATTTTCATTCCAAAAGGGCCAAAGGAAGAAGAAGTAGCAGGTTCTAAGCAAGTCCCACTCAGCGGGGCAGACATTAAACCTTAAAGCCACCCATCTATGATACTTTGTTACTTTAGACAAATACAGAGAGTTTCAACACTTCAACACGGGCATTAGTTGACAGGAGAGTCCGTGCAGACTGGTCTCCAGTGTACTTTGTTGCTATCGGAACATCCTCAGAGGGAAGAGACAGTGGGGGGAGAAATCCTCCTCCCAATCATTTGAAATAACTAAGGATAAAATTCAAGCTCTGATCAGCACTCCCAAAGTGACCGAAATCCGAGTTAACAAACTGCTAGGAGAGTTGATAATTATATCTAATGGAGTGGAAGGAAAATTGTCAGTGTTCAGTGCCTTTGATTTTGTTATTAACCTCCTTCCTCCTATTTAGAACCTGCGAGTTTTAGCTGAGAGGTTAGGCAGGCTGGATCAGACGTGCTGACAACGGCCAAATTGAAGGACAGAGGGGGTGAGGGCAGCGCGTGGAACAATTTATCGGGGGCCCCTCTTGCCCAGTGACTAAACAAAGAACCCTGTCTTGATTTCTTTTAGGCCACAGACGATTCTCCATTAAAATGTCTCTGTTTAACCTCCGCCAGCAGCACACAGACTGTCTTATCATAAGCAGACATCTAGAAAAATCTATGAGATTTTAAAGAAAGAGGCTTACTTTTGTCTATGGTTGCCTTCGTTATTTACGGCTGGGGCTAAGCCAACCGCAGGATTTTGAAAAATGACTTCTGTTTTGCTTGAATTATTGGGATAGTTGTTTGCTGTTTTTATTATTGGTAGCAGATATATCTCTCTCATCCGGTTTTGTTTAGATTATATGAAAATGCTCCATCTTCCCTTGAATATACCCAGGGTGGGGGGAAAAAACAGCTGTCCAGTAATTGAGGCTGATCTGTTGTGATTAAAAGTCAGCCTAGGACAAACCTCAGTGAGTTTAATTTGCATGTAGAAAATTAGTTCTATCTGAAGCTTGTAGCTACTGGAGATGCCATTTTTTCCTCTTGTCTTTGCCCAATAAGCCATGATGAAGCCTCAGTTTGGTTTGGTGTCTCCTGTGACTTGTCTGTGAACTGACTGTCATGTCCTCTCTCGTTCTGGTCACCAGGAAACCCCAGTGTGTGACAGGGTCTTCTTGTTTTGGGGACCTTTGTCCGTGACCCCCTTCTGTGTAATACCACAGCGCAGTGCCTGTAAATATTTAAATTGAAGCCTTTAGAAAGATATCCAATTTCTTGGCCTCACCCTCCGAGATGATTTTAGCTCTTTGTGTGACCTCTACGCCCTGATATTTTAAAGAGAGATTGGATGGTGTGCTATTGATGAAGGTCACTAAAAATAACAAATAACTGACCTTTTAATAAGATTTAAAACCGGTTTATTGAGCTGTGAGGTTGTCAGCAGTAATGAGATCTTATTCTCATGTTCTCACATCTCTTTTAATTTACAGCAGGGTTGGAAAAATATTGTTTTCAAGGGCCACCAAAACTGTGATTCATGGCTTTTGCTCATGGATATCTTCGGCTCATTAGAAAATTATGAAGATGCATAATGCCCAGGGTAAACTAAAGGCTCATAAAACATTTTGCTTAAGGTAAAATTGATTTCAAATGTGCAGGGGAAAGTGAATAGTATTTAGCCTTAGATTAATTTCACTTTAGCTTCAAGACCAGATTGCGTGGGGGCAAGGTGGTTCTTTAAATTAAAGATGGCATAATTAAAAGTGCAATAAGTGGAAGGAATTACTTTATTTGATATAATTTCTGAGCAGTCTGGCCTCACCGTCTGATTCTGTTATGGCGCTGTCAATGAGTGGTGACGGCCAGGCACTGATTTTCAACCGTGTTATTCTTCACTATAATCACCTGTTAGTGTAATTCTTATCTGCAAGGGTGCATCGATCTGCAAATGCCCATTAATAACGCTGCTAATGGTCAGTAAGTGAGAGGACTGTGCAGGAATGAATAGGAAACGAGCTGTGAGCCCCTCTGGGTCGTCACTGCCTCTGCGGCAGAGCTGGTGTGGGTGGCGCGGCATCAGTAGGTGAGGCCGGCAGGCTGCAGCCAGCAGGTAGCACGAGTTATTGACCTTTCATTTACCTGGAAAATGGCAGGAGGCTGAAGCCTCATAGTAACTAGTGATACTTAGAATGTCTCTGGATGGCACAGCACGGGGCGTGTGGGCCCTTGAACCCGTAAAGCAATGAAGATGTTTCAGGCAGCGCCTGTGGCTCAAAGGAGTAGGGCACGGGCCCCGTATGCTGAAGATGGCAGGTTCAAACCCAGCCCTGGCCAAAAATGCAAAAAAAAAAAAAAAAAAAAAAGAAAAAAAGAAGATGTTTCTAAATGACATAGTTTGATTCTGCTTTGAGTTATTGAATGTTTCCTTCTCTGAAAAAGAATAAAATTTTCAGGTTAGTGGGTGCATTTAACAAGTATACATCCATGTTGAATTTTTCCACTAATACCCACATCCTTAAAATTATAGTGATTCTTCCTTGCTTTTATTGTTACTTTCTCACATGTCCGAAGCACGCGGCTTGAGCTTGCGAAGGATTTTAACTTTGTTTTACATAAGATTTGCTCTTTAGTTTTGTTCAGGATAATTTTTAAGGCTAGCCATGTCACTGTTCTATGTCCCTTTTTATTTTTATTTTTTTGTAGTTTTTGGTCAGGGCCCGGCTTGAACCCGCCACCCCCGGTGTATGGGGCTGACGCTCTACTCCTTGAGCCACAGGCGCCGCCCAACCGAGCCATTTCATAGCTGCCTTCTGCCATCAGCCGGCAGTGACAACTGTTCCAACGAGGAATGAACAGACGTGTAGAAAAGTGACTGGACAAGTGTCTAATCCAGCGCTGAGAGAGTGAGGAGACCCGAGCTGGCCTGTCTCTCTAGATTCTTCTGGGCCTTTCTGAGCAGTCCGTCCTTCCTCGTAGGTGTGGAGCGAGGAGTGTCATCTTATGATCTTCAAACAGAATGGGTCGGATCATTTCTTTATGGCCAGTGTTTGCACAGACCGTATTTAAGTTCTATGGCTCACTTTCAAGTAAAGGGGTTTAGGTTTCTCTAACCTGCCTTGGGGAATCAGGATCCTCCTTGTGACTAGTCTCAGGAAACAATGGGACGATAGGCAGACACACCACATTTGAAGGTCATAGAGCCTTAAGCCAGCAGCGTTTAACCTAGAACTTAATTGCTATGGAAATTACCTTCCTATTTATTTAAAGCTCTACTGAGTTGTTTAGAAAAATCACAAATTTCTCAAATTTAATCTTATACTGTGGCATGGGGTATATTTCTGGTACAGTTTTAAGTGCCATTGAGTTTGAAAGTTGCAGAAAATGAGATGGTTTTGAACTTACCCCAATAGAGACGTGGGTGGTACAAAGACCATGTAAGAGGAAAAAGGATGGCTGTGGACTGTTCAGTGGAGAAATTAGGGTCTGAGTTGATTATCACGTTTGAACTAAAGGATAAAAGAGAGCAGGATAGAGAGGTAAAAACAGTTTTAAAAAGAAGTGGAGGCTCGGCGCCTGTGGCTCAAGTGGCTAAGGTGCCAGCCACATACACCTAAGGTGGCGGGTTCGAATCCCCAGCCCGGGCTGCCAAACAACAATGACGGCTGCAACCAAAAAAAGAAAAAAATGGCCGGGCGTTGTGGTGGGTGCCTGTGGTCCCAGCTACTTGGGAGGCTGAGGCAGGAGACTCGCTTGAGCCCAGGAGTTGGAGGTTGCTGTGAGCTGTGATGCCATGGCACTGTACCCAGGGGGGATAGCTTGAGGCTCCGTCTCAAAAAAAAAAAAAAAAAAAGAAGTGGAATGATTATTCCTCTATATCCAAACTTACTGCCAGCACAGAAGAGTTAGAACATTTTCGGACTATTCTTGACATCAGTTAGAAGCAGAGTCCACCAAAAAGAAGCAACACAATAAAATAAACAGACAGAGAGAAATAAGACACCAACCTGTCTACATACCACTACTCTTCACCTGTCTCTTCACTGAAATGCAAGGAAAACTAAAAATAATCACACTAGTCTGTATTTTTTTAATTTATTTTTTATTAAATCATAGCTGTATACATTGATACTATCATGCATCATGGGGTACAGTGTGCTGTTTCTGTATACAATTTGAAATACTTTCATCCAAATGGTTAACATACTCTTCAGGTCATTTTCTTAGTTATTGTGTTAAGACATTTATATTCTACATTTAGAAAGATTCACATGTACCCTTACAGGATGAACCATAGGTGAGATCCCATCAATCATCCTCCCTCCACCCAACCTCCTCCCTCTCCCTGTATTCTTGGGCTAAAATTGGGTTATAGCTTTGCTATGAAAGCTATAAATTAGTTTCATAGTAGGGCTGAGTACATTGGATACTTTTTCTTCCATTCTTGAGATAATTTGCTAAGAAGAATATGTTCCGGCTCCACCCATGTAAACATGAAGGAGGTAAAGTCTCCATCTTTCTTTAAGGCTGCATAGTATTCCATGGTGTACATATACCACAATTTATTGACTCATTCACGGATCGATGGGCACTTGGGCTTCTTCCATGACCTGGCAATTATGAATTGGGCTGCAATGAACATTCTCATACAAATATCTGTACTGTAGTGTGATTTTTGTATTTTTTTAATAAAGCACCTAGTTTTTAACACATGCCTTTGCATTTCCTTTGATTTTATCATATTTTTCAAGTTGGATGAGTCCACTGCATCTACAGGAGACAAAAGACAAGGCAAAATGTGGGACAAATTAATATTCACTATACCTGTGACTTGGGAATTAAAATGCTATTACATTTTTTCTGAATGATTTCCTTTATTACAAAGATAAATTTAATAAGGCATTCAAAAATGAAGTGTTCCTTGAAATTTGGAAGTAATTTTATTATTTCCATAATTCTCTGGTCAAATTAATTAGCTATTGTGAGCCAAATGTGTCGTTTAAAATCATCAGATTAATGCAAATGACATCTTGAATAAAAAATCAAATAGGAGACTTTTAGAGATTTCTAAATTTAATCCGTAAGGCAATTGTAAAAATGGTTCTCCATACCAAAATCAGAGATGTTACTTAAAATTAATTCTTAAGCTAAAGGACAAACATTACTTCAGATTAAATGCTAGAGGACAAAGATTAATGGTGAAAAATCTTTAATTAGTAGGAAGGAATTGAGTGGAAAATTATTAACTTGTCTCTTCATAAATCTTTAATACTAATTGATTAGTGCTTTATATTTAAAGATATAATCACCAGAGTGTAAATAAGCAGTGTAACCTTTCTTAATAGTGGGCTAAAATATTCCATCAGACATTTGAAAGACATATCCTTCTGGAATAGTTAGGCTTCATTATTCAAAGGCTATTGGAACAATTTTATTAGGAAAACCAAAGTTTGAATCTCTGTTTCTCTCTCTCCCACAAACATCACACTGGCTATTTCAGAATTACTAATTTTACTATTATCATTTTAAAAAATGTGATTTCTAAGACTCTTATCTGACAGTCATTTAAAGGCATACTTAAGGATTATTTTTAATCTTTTAACAATTTACATTTCATAGAATTGTCAATACCTGCTCATGTTATACTGGTCAAAAGTGGGTATTTTTGAGACTAAGTGATTTATTAAAAACAAATTGGATATGATTATTTCATTTTTAATAGTGACAGAGAAAGCCAAATAGTAAGGACAAAGTAAAAACTCAAATATATTTTTATTAGCACGCATGGATTTTGGTAACTTTACTTATTAGAATTTCTCCTGGGGGGAGCACTGTCTGAGAGAAGTATTTTGATAAAAAAAAATTTGGTCGATGGTGACACACCTAGGGCATATTCAAGTAATGAAAGAATAGTTCTCCATCTCCTGGGAATGAGATAAGAAGAGTAATCTGTATTGCTTCCTGAAGAGAGTTAAGTGTGGGAGAATACTAACAAGATAAGAATAAGTTGTCAGGACGCCGTGTGCCACTTGGTCTGGCTGATCCTGTGATCGTCCACAAATGCTTCCTGTCAGCGCATTTTCTATGGAAGATTCAGAAGGTGCTGAATTTTTCAACACCTTTTTCTATAAGGTGAGATAGAGGTAGTATCTCCCAAAATAGAAGCCAAGGGAAGGTTCTGGACCCAGAGCTGAAATTTGAGATACATGAAATTAAACAACAGGGTCATATCAACACACTAATGACAAACATCCAACCTTCAGAAGTTGACTGATCCAAGTATTCATTCTATAATAGACATACTTTTATCTGACAATGTGAAAGTTATTTTCTTTGCATTATTACTATTATTATTGCTTAATATTTCATTGCAGCAATCGTCTGATTTCTGAATGTATTTATCTTCGTTTGTTCTTTATGAGGTTTTTGTTCTCAGACCTTACGTTAAATATCGTTATTGTCATTAAATTTAGCCTTTTTAACTCTATGAAGGCAAAATGGAAACCTAATATACACATGCATAAGTAAGAAAAATACATTTAACAAAAAAGGAAAAAATAAAAGAAAAACATCCAACCTTCAGAATGAGATTGAAAAAGAAAATTTCCTTCAGTCAGCTCAGGCTACCATAACAAGTGGCTTTGGCAATAAATTTTATTTCTCATAGTCGTAGATGCTGGCAAGTCAAGATCAGGGCACCAGCGGATTCTCTTCTTGGTGAGGGCTCTCTCCTGTACAGGGCAGTCTTCACAGTGTATCCTCATGTGGCCTAGAGAGAGATCATTTCTTTTGTGTTTTATTCATTCCATTCTTGAGGATTGTACCTTCAAGGTATGAGATGAGGAAAGAACATTCTTAGTGTATTTAGCAACATGGATTTGACATATGGAGGTCCTTGGAGGCTTTACTAGAACAGTTCCTGTGGAATGAGGGGAAGAAGCCATTCTATAAAAGACTTCACTACCAAGAAGAGGTGAGGACGTGAAGAAATAAAAAATGCTGGGAGTTGAACCGTGGAGGGGAACAAAAAAACTGAGGCCATATTTAAATCAATAAATGGGCTCACGGGATGGGATTTCTTAAATTATTCATCATATATTGTTTGCATTTTCTTTTAAATTGTGGTAGCTACTATAGTATATTTGGAAATAATGACAACACTATTATAGAAGGAAAAGATTGATGATTCAGGAGATTAGGGGTAAGTGATGAATAAAGATTTTGAACAGAAAAGAAGAGATTGACTCAAAAGCACAGTGGAATGTAAGAAAGGGGCTTCTGAGGGGATGAGAGGAAAGCCTGGCCCTCTGAATCAGGAAGTCTGGACGACCCGTAGGAACATTCAACAGTTAGATCAACACTCAGCGACTCTTATCAAAAAAGGAAAAAGAAAGTAGGCATGGGGTAACCTGGGTAATCAGCGACCAATAGAAAAGGACAGAGGTGCCCCGAGGGTCAGAGAGACCCATGAGAGAGCTACAAACAATTTAAAATAGAGAGAAAGAGGATATTTACACCTACGCACTGCCCTGTGGTGTGTGTCTCTCTCTTTTCACTCGTGAGAGGAACCCACTTCCAACTCTCTGGAAATGCTCTAAACTTTCTCTTCCTTCTCAAATAAAACTTCTGTTATACTAAAGCCCGTGCAAAGTTGCTTTTGCTTTGCATTCACTGTGCTGCTCCACTTTTGACTTTCTACACACTTTTGCTTCCGATTCATCCAGGCCTCTCATGAACTTTCCAGTTCTCCTGAGTAATTGAACTGGGTCACCTGGTTTCAGGGGACCAGGACTCTCAACTCACAACAGAATGGGTTAACCTTTCACAGGGACAGGGAAACATAATGACAGAGAAGAAGGGTCAAGTTTAATCTAATTTTAGGAGAAGGAGTGTATGTCTGATATCTTCAATTTCTGAGTTTTAGCAAGAGGCAGATTCACTAGGAGAGATTGAGTGTGGAGTACAGAGGAAGAATTATATGAGAAGGGTGAAAAAATGTGGGCAGTATCAATGCCAATTGGTAAAGTAAAGCCAATCAGCTCATTCCCCCCTCCCCAGCAACTTCTAGAACAGATGCCATGAATGTTATTAATATTAGGAATATGTGCAAAGATCTTAAGGAGTTTACAGTAAATTCTGGAGAGAGGATAAACCTTACGTTCTGGGTTCAAATTCTGCTTTTATCTCTTTCTAGCCATGCGACTTTTGGGCAAGTAATTTTATTACTATGGCCATCAATTTTCTTCACTGTAACATCTATGTTGGTGTCTAACAAGAAGTGAATGTCAGTGTATACAGTCCTTAGCAGAAATAAAATTAACTCCTTACATGATAGCTATTGAAATTACACATATATTCATTACAAAAGCCTCCATGAAGAGAGCTTTGTTTGTTGAGGCTCAGGTGGATTTCTGCCTTACGGTAACCCTGATCTGTTCATGTCCATTGGCTTTGTATAAACCCTCCAGTCCTGAAAGGACCCTCTAAATAGGCACAGACTGAATCTCTCTTTCCTTATTACCTGTACACAAGTTTATTCCAAGTGAGTGAGCCAGGCATTAGACGGCTTAGTGTGGGCAAAGCCTGGGAGAAAACTCTGTTTACCCTTAATATGAGAAGGGAGGTAAGCTCCCTATTAGATCTCAAAGAAAAGAACATTGTCAAAACCAAAATGAATCCCAGAACCGGAGGAACTACAGCTCAGAGCCCTCTTCTCTAGGGTGAACCAAAATGACAGACTTCTCTCCTACCATGAGGCACACATCCCAAACTCCCTACCCTACACCCAGGTTCAGCTGAGAACACAACTACACGGTCTGAGAAATGGCGAGGGTACAAACATGAAAGCGAGCACCAGAGCCCCTCACACGCTTGGAGCAATGAGGGAAGACCTGAACCAAGAGCATTTTCATGGCAAAGGTGAGCTGGCTTACCCGGGAGAATCTCCTGAGCCATGGCACCCAAATGTCGGGGTTCAGGCAGCTGAGTTCTTGATTCTTGGTGTGCGCTTGGCCAAAGGATGATCAGACACCATCAAGCAAAGCAAATACAGTTTATTGAGGACCAGAAAGATGGGCAAGAACAAGGTACAGGTTTATAGAGCAAGGTACATTTGCCATAGACAAAGGGCCCCTTTTTCTGTAATAAAAAAGGCCTTGGTTATGATCTGGGGTCCTGTTTTATACCGTCTAGATTAGGTCCACTTTGTGGTTCAGAGGCCACCACAGAACTGCTATGTTTTACTATGCTTAAAGACCTCACATGAGCCTCTCTGAAAATCCACTGGGGACCACAATGCAGATTTAAGCTAATGACATGATAATCAGCCGTAAAGTTGTTCTGTGTCATCTTCCAAATTATGCTGTGCTGCTTGGTCCACAGGCTAGAGAGCCCTCTGCAACCTTTTATAGTTGGCATGCTAAGTTCTGACCAGTAGATTGGTAGAGTGTTCTCTGCTGCCCCAGGTTTGGGCAATTGCTTAGAACAAAATTAAGGTGGGAAGCCCCAGTCCAGCTGTTACTCTTTGTTCTGTAGGAGGGGTCCTCACTGTCTACCTAATTTTGAAACCTTTGATCATTTTCTTATCTGAAAGATACTTTTTTGTTCTTAACTTCGGTCAAACTATTTGTAAAGTTTGGCACCTAAACTACATGCGTTCTTCTAAATCTCTTTATTTCTCTACATTTTTACCCTCAATAACTGCAGAGGACTGGCCTGATTTAAGGGGATCAAAGGCAAAACAAATCCCATATTTGATGGCAATTAATTAAGAAGGAATTTCTGAAGAGATAGGTGACAAGCAGAATTTCGAAGAGAAGCAAAATATTGGTGAAAAGAGCAAGAAATGAATTTGTAGATCCGTGGGTGGGTGTGAGAGTTTGCATCAGGAAAGATGCAGAGGTGAAAATGAGCCCGTCCCCTGTGGGGGACGGCAGTCAGATACTGCCGTGGTAATGAAGAGGCCGCAGTGAGAGGACGTGAGAAATGAAGGTGGGGTGGGTTCCTGGGGGTGTCCCATTAGTGGAGAGCCCTGATGGTCAGATGAGGCTTGGGATATGCATAATAAGTAGTCTGGAAGCCTTGGAGATTGCCAAGCAGGCAAGACACCCTCCAAAAAAATGAAGTTAGAGGAAAAATCATTAGACCATCAGTCAGCAGGTGGGATCAGATGAACACAGCAGGAGACAGAGATGTGAGCTGATGAGGACCCCAGACTGGGAGGCTAGAGGAGAGGAGAGGAAAGGCTGGATTAACACAGCAAGATCTGGTGTTTATGGGAAGTCATGGAAGGAAGTAAAATGACAGTAGGAAGTAACCCAAAAACTTAGGGTACTGCAGGAATGTGGAGATCTCAGTGATGTAATGTATTGAGGGAGGTTGGCAAAGGCGGTAATATGAAAAGAGAACGGAAACATTTCATTGGGTAAAGTCTAATAAGACCACTGTAGTAGTAGGTTAAAATTACATTTTAATTACAATAGTGGAAAATTAGAACTGGATAATACATTACTGCCTCAAAAAAAATAATAGAGAGAAGGGATATTTTGGAACACTCTTCAGAAATCTTGAGCAATCTCAGGTCACATATTTTTTGTTTGGATGTAAAACTGTGTGCGGAAGAGAGACAGCACCTGAGTGTGGAGTCCCTGGGTCCACCTGTAACTCACAGTCTTTGCTCGGATGCATCACCTGTGCACCAGCATCTTGGGATTCAGAACGTGAGGATGGAGTTGGTCATGAACTTGGCCCTCACTGAGATACTTTGGGGATTCCAGCAGCCTCCCTGCAGCCTGGGAACACCAGAGGAAGCAGGATTTTCACCAGAGGTGGAATGTATCGTGGAGTTGTCTCCGGGGCCCCTGGATCAGTCTCTAATCTGAGGAGCAGTCCTTCCCACGTGGTTGCTCTGCCCAGGCCTGGCTCGGACACACTGCCTTTGCCGTCCACGCCAATGATGCCAGCCATGTTGGAAGTGAAATCTTTTTCTTATCAAAAGCTCCTGTGACTAACTTAGTTTGAATCTTTCTTAACTTTCTCTGTGAATAAAGAGAGGAAAGACAGTACACTTTCCAGTTCGATGGGATCGCAGAATTACTGTTATCTTTAACACGTTTAAGGTGCCTTTGACTGTGAAGTAAAGTGTAAATTAGCAGGAAAAACACGTTTGGCTTCCTGACAAAGATGCGGAGATTTCAACGGTTGACATCCAGCCGTTTTATAGTTTGGGCTTGTAAGTGTTTTGTGTTTGTAATAGTGCTGAAAAAACTTTTAACAAATGAAGACTATATGGTGAAGATAAGATGCAAGTTTCTGTCTTAAAGAATGCTGTCTGATTTCATACAGAAGATTCGTACCCTGTTTTATGTATAATTTACTAAATGGTCTGTATCTGCGTATCCTTTGCGTATTATAGAGATACATACACAGCTTTATGGCTGCAGCTTTTTGAAGGTTAGTCTAATTTAGTGGACATTAATATTTTTATTCATTAATTTATTTTTAGTTAAAATATGGCAAATTGTGGTTATTTCACTTGACTTTTAAAGTTATGTTCATCTGGCCTGAAGATTTAAATTAAATGTGCATTTTATGTTGGTGCTTGAGATTTCTATCACTCATGTTTTATTTTCTTTAGACATAATTTTATACTTCATAAGTTACAGCTTAATGAAACAGTATATATTTAGGCATATTGTGGGAAATGAAGGAGTTGATCTATTTTGAATTTGTAAACATTGCTTCTTTAAAAAACTAAACTTGACTGCATAAGGACATTAATACATTTAGTTGAAGAAAAACTGGTTTAAAAATGAACAAAGCATTCTTAAAGTGAAATGTTTCATGTATTTGAACCTCTGTCTGTAGAATTAGGCAGAGTGTGGGGTGCAGGGCTGATGTGTGGGCAAAAGAAGAGCTTTCAACCACATGGAACCACCAGAAACTGCATTCCATCTTCTCTTCTGTACATTCAGTGGCCCTGTAGGTGGAAAAGGGCTTTTCAAATTACATTCCATACCATGTTTCCCCCAAAATAAGGCCTAGCAGGATTTCTATGCATTTGTTAGATATAAGCCCTATCCCAATAATAAGACCTAATGATGGGTGTGGCTATGCAGATTTATGGGCGTGGCCGTGCAGATTTATGGGTGTGGCCGTGCAGCATATCTGCACGGCCATGCCCTGCATTTCAGGGCAGAGTGGTAAGGAAGACTGGAATATCTTTTATCTGCCACAGCGCCTTTCTCCCAGCCATTTGCACTTGCATGGGTTCGCATGTGGTAACCCCAGTCAAGGGCATCCTATTGCCCATGTGTGAATGGCTAGGGGAAAGGAGTTCACACATCACTAGCGCCAACCCCACTAACAATGTTGGCTCCCCCTGTCAGGTTCCAGAACAACATGATTTAACCGTATTTGAATAAGTGTAGATTGTTGTATTATACTTACTAAAAATAAGACATCCCCTGAAAATAAGCCCTAGTGTGTCTTCTTGAGAAAAAATAAATATAAGACAGTGTCTTATTTTTGGGGAAATACAGTAGTTTTCTGAAGCATCTTTGAATGTAGTAGTTCTTCGAAATTAAGCGTGATTTTGACAGACAGGCTTCTGAAAAGCAGAAGTGAGAACTTCTTAAGACCTGAACTGGAAATAAGCTTCTCTCCCTCAGCTCATCTTGTGAGGATTTTGTGTGTCTGCTGACAGGACAGTAAGGACAATCCTCGTTTAGCTGGTCCCTCAGTTGGCCTCTCGTGTGGTCTCTCGGGGGTTGTGGCATCCTCAGCACTGGGCTTTTCACTCTGCTGGGAACCTTACTGAGACTCCCTGAGTGGAGAATGCCCACCATTAACTTTGCTTCAGTACACACATTCCCAAACCCTAACTTTAAAATGCCTCTGTGAGATTTGAAGAAAAAGAATATTTCTCCTTCCCCAAATGGTTCAGTTAGGATGAGCACATGGTTCAAATTGGGTCATAATCAGGTTCAGTTTGTATCAGAACTTCTTAAATAACAAGTAAAAGAATGCTCAACTCAAACAGACTTAAAGGACATTTTTTAGCCCATAAAACTGAAAAGACTGGGCACACAGTTTCTTTGGGCAGCATGGGGCACAAATGATTTTCACCAGGACAAGATATTCCCTCTTTGTTTCTGCACACAACCTTTTTGGTGTTGGCGGTATCCTGCTTTCTGGTGTAGCACCAGCCTTATACGTCGTCAGATTAAGTATTAAGCCATCCCCAAGCTAAGGCTGTAACGCTAGCACTGCTCGGACACGACTCATCCAATTTGAATCATGTGCTCATCATAACTGAACCCGTCCCTGCCTCCAGGGAGGGAGATGATCTATCTGATGGGCCAGGGTGGGATGCCCTGCCCCTCCAGGATCTGGAAGTGACCTTAGCTCCACAGCAACCATGTTGTCTGTGATGAATGTCCCCGTATAAAGATGGGCGTGTTGTTGGAAAAATAAGATGCATGGATTTGGGGACTCAGAAACAATAGTTGCCTTCTCTGCCCCTAAAGTATCTTCTCCTGAAAGTCTATTTAGGGTGAGATGTGATATTTTACAAGCTCGAGGTTCCTGATTGATAAAATAAATATTAGCTTCTATAGATTTCTTTTTCATTTGGAATTTTTTTGAAAAAATATTTTAATATACTACAATGAACAGCACAGATGCATATTAGATTTACTGACAACAATGCAATTATTAAACGTCACGTATACATGATATGATATGATATACTCGGAACAACTATTGGAAATGTGTCTTTAGGACTCCCTTGTCAACTAACATGAAAGGACCAACGGAAGTCGTATGAAACTTTTGAAACACTTTGAATAACTAGATGTGATCTTATAGGGGCTGACAATTAGGTTCACAAACTTGCCACTGATTGCTTACGTTGGTACAACTTGGAAAAATTTCATGACCTTGGTAGACCAGTGTCTCCCAGCTGTGTTCGAGGTGCTGTATGGCAGTGTCCTGCTGAGTGGTGTTTGTGATTGTTGTCGCATGTTTTTGATTGTGCCGTTGCAAGAATGTTGGAGCTTGAATTAGAGAACGAACAAGTATTCATAAATTTCATGTTAAACTTGGCAAGAGTTTAAGTGAAGTCAGGGACACAATAGTTCAAGTTTATGGGCAGAATGCCATGAAGAAAACAGTAACGTACAAATGGATTAAATGTTTTTCTGAGGGGAGCGAAAGTGTCACTGATGAAGAGAGGTCAGGGCAGCCAGTAAGGAGTGGAACTGATGAAAACATTGCAAAAATGTGTGAAATTGTGAGTCAAAATCATCTGTTGAAAGTGATCAGCACAGAAGATCAAGTAAACATTGATAGAGAACAGGAAAATCTTGGCATGAGAAAGGAGTGTGCAAACGTGGCCCATAGGAGATCACTGATGAAAGCACAGGACAGCCAAAGTTTTCAGAGATATTTTGGAGAGTCAAGACAATGTTTTGGGCCATCTTATCACTAGTGATGAAACACGAGTCTACCAATACAGCCTTGAAATAAAGTGTCAATGTACATAACGAAAGTCAGCCGATTCTCCAGGTCCAAAAATATTCTATTAATCCAAATCAAGAGTCAAAATGATGTTGCTAACCTTCTTTGATATCATAGGGATTGTTCATTATGAATGTGTAACAACCAGTCAAATAATTAATCAAGTTAACTGAAAAGGCTGCATGAAAAAGTTAGATGAAAATGACCTGAACTTTTTGCCAATAACTCATGGCTCTTGCATCACAACGATGCACCAGCTTACACAGCACCACTTGTGGGAGTTTTTAGCCAATAAACAACTCTATTGGAACACCCTCCCTATTCATCTGATCTGGCTTCCAGTGACTTTTTCTTTAGGCAAGGATAAAGGAAATATTGAGAGGAAGACCTTTTTATGACATTCAGGACATCAAGGATAACGTAATGGTAGCCTGATGGCCATTCCAGAAATAGAATTCCAAAATTGCTTTGAGGGGTGGACTAGGCACTGGTGTCAGTGCATAGTTTCCCAAGGAGAGTGACCATAGTGATATTCGGCAATGAGGTTTGCAGCATTTTTCTAAGATGAGTTTGCAAATGTAACTGTCTGTCCTTATACATTAAAATCGCTAGCAAAAGTTTGAGCAATGCAAAAGGGACAGAAAATTTGTAGTAAAGGAAAGAAGGGGCAATTACCTAGAAACTGGCTGAGATTAAATTATCCATCATGTATCAATGGAGAAGCAAAAATCCCATGTACTCAATTCAATACAGCAGATGATCTAACAGGAGAAGGAGGGCAGGGGAATGAGGGAGCTGGGAGAAGGGAGGAGAGGGGACGAGGGTCACAGTGTATGGCACACCTCTTGGGGGTGGGACACGATTATAAGAGGGACTTTACCTCACAAATGCAGTCAGCGTCATGGAAGAAGCCCAAGTGCCCATCGATCCATGAATGGATCAACAAACTGTGGTATATGTACACCATGGAATACTACGCAGCCATTAAGAAGGATGGAGACTTTACGTCCTTCATGTTTACATGGATGGAGCTGGAGAA
>CAUYQV010194400.1:0-28424 GCA_963574575.1 Galagoides demidoff | reverse complement strand
GGGAGGGGAGGGGAGAGGAGGTGAAGAAGAGAGGAGGGGAGAGGAGAGGAGGAGAGAGGAGAAGAAAACGCAGAAAGAGAAGTAGAATCCAGAAATTAAGGAAAGGACATAGGTGGAGATGGAAAGAGGGGACTACCAAAGGGGAAAGAAAGTGAATGTAGGGCAGTGCCTGTGGCTCAGTGGGTAGGGCACCGGCCCCATATACCAAGGGTAGCGAGTTCAAACCTGGCCCTGGCCAGCTAAGACAGCAGTAGCAACTGCAACAAAAAATAACCAGGTGTTGTGGTAGGCACCTATAGTCCCAGGTACTCGGGAGGCTGAGGCAAGAGAATTGCTTAAGCCCAAGAGATGGAGGTTGCTGTGAGCTGTGATGCCACAGCACTCTACCGAGGGTGACAGAATGAGACTCTGTCTCAAAAAAAAAAAAAAATGAAAGAAAGAAAGAAAAAGAAAGTAAACGCACCTCCCTGGTGTAGCTATTAAACAGCCAAAGAGGATGTTTAACTTTTATGGGGAAAAGGCCATAACAAGATAAGAAGGGAATGGGCATCAGGAGAGCCGGGGCTCCGTGGCCTCTGCTGTCCTGCCCTATGGAGGGGCAGGTGCCTTTTACTGTCTGACCCTCATCTTTATTTATTGAGACAGAGTCTCACTCTATCACCCTGTGTAGAGCGTTGTAGTGTCATAATAGCTCATAGCAATCTCAAACTCTTGGGCTCAAGAAATCCTCTTGCTTCAGCCTCCCAAGGAGGTAGGACTACAAGCGCCTGCCACAACACCTGGCTAGTTTTTTCTATTTTTAGTGGAGACAGGGACTTGCTCTTGCTCAGGCTGGTCCCAAACTCCTGAGCTCAAGGGATCCTCCCTCCTGGACCTCCCAGAGTGTTAGGACTACAGGCATGAGCTACCTGCTGGGCCTTTGATCCTCATCTATAAAATGAAGCACTTAGATGAAATAATCTCTAAAGTCTTTTAGCTCCTAAGTTATATAACTCATTTACAAACTATCTTTGAACACAAATTAGCATATCATTTCCGAACTCCAAATCCCAGCCCTAGTCTCACGAGACTGTGAGACCCCCTCACAGAAAGGAACTTGGGGGCATTATAGTGCTGAGACCCCTTTGTTTCATTCCTTCAAGTGAAGAAGAAACTTTCGTGCCTTCTCTCAGAGAGGGCCTGGCTGCAATAGGAAGATTACACATTAATGACCTAGCAAATCTTCCTCAATCAGGAATGATACTTAATTAAACTCCATTAAATCACAACTCCTGGCTTCTGTTTTTGGCCTCTTGCTACTAAGTCCAAGAATAAATACTTCCTCCATCCCTGGGGCTGTTGAATTAAAAGTGATAAGCTCACTTCCACTATATCCACCTTCCTTCCTGTCTGAGTGCTCTCAGAAGCCCACGTCACTAGGCCTGTCCGACTCTTTCAGAAGAAAAGATGGTCATTTCTAATTTGTCTTGGTTTATGAGCAACTTGACATTTTGACTAACTACTAAAAAGCCAGGACTATATCATCCTCTTGTAAAAAGCTAATTTAAAAAAGGCTATTAATGCAGCCCATTAGCCAGCTGAAAATGGGAGTTTACGCAAGCATTGTCTTCGCTGGGAGGACCTCAGCTCTCCGGAAGGAGTTCACTGTACACCCAGAAAGTCACCAAGAAGAGGGAAGTTCTCTGCCTCCAGTTAGGGAGCTTGGGCATTTAAGCATCTTGCTCCCCCTTTCCCTCCCAGAACTCTTCTCTCTAAAGTGGACCTCTTGCTTTCCCTATAAAATGTCTCTCTTCAGACTCACTCCCTGTCTGCGGACATGTCCTCTCATGTTTCTCTGCTGCATTCTCCTAAGGGCAAAGCTCTAGAAGCCTCTATTTTTAGGAGAAACAAAGTGCTTGGTACAACAGGCTGGGTACTTAAGGCTGGCCTTTACAATGTCAAGCACTTTGGGGGTTCCAGGGAAAACTTCCTTTCTTTTCTTTTTTTGAGACTGAGCCTCAAGCTATCCCCCTGGGTAGAGTGCCATGGCATCACAGCTCACAGCAACCTCCAACGCCTGGGCTCAAGCGAGTCTCCTGCCTCAGCCTCTCAAGTAGCTGGGACCACAGGCGCCCACCACAGTGCCTGGCTATTTTTTGGTTGCAGCCATCATTGTTGTTTGGCGGGCCCGGGCTGGGGATTCAAACCCGCCACCTTAGGTATATGTGGCTGGCACCTTAGCCACTTGAGCCACAGGTGCCAAGCCAAGACTTTCTCAAAAGCATCCTGCCCTCTCCTTAACTCTGCTGTCCAATTCCTTGGGAACCTTGAAGTTTTCCATTATTCGACAGCTGTCTTGTAAAGACCTGGGAAAGGGACTGGGTGCCATATCCCCTTTTCTTGTACAAATGGCTCTCTTCTTTCTCTGAATGAAACCCTAGCATTCTGCCTGATTCACTTGGCATTTTTTCATCCAGAGACATGGTCTGTGGGTCTGTGAGCTTTGGCAAATCACCTTTCCTCTCTAGATCACAACTTACCCTTTCTTAAGATGACTCAGAGAAGATGAACTCTGACTTTCAGCAGAAACATCTGGTTAGGCCCAAGGACAAGTTCTGACTGAAAGGACTTTGCAGAACAAGGAAGTCTGAACCAACCTTTACCTTCCATTCTTGCTCTGACCACACAGGGACAACCCATCTTGAGATGCAACACCGCCTTTGTGTGCTTCTTATCTTCTTGCTTGTGTTTATTGAAAGGATGATGCAGAGACACACCCCCTGGCTCAGCATTGCCAGGGCAGGAAAGTTCACATGTAATTGATTTACTCTCATGTTCAGTTTACTTTCACTATGACTCAAGGTGCTGCTAGAGAAGGATACAGTACAGGATCAGTTTAAATGGAACCCATCTGAAGGAAGCAGAAGGAACTGATGATTTTAGGCACTGAAGATGTTCTGGCTCTGATATCTTAGCAACAAATTTGGTTTTTATTTTCCTGGCAGCTGAGGCATACGGGGTCACATGGAGGGCCGTGTGCTTTCTAAGTGCATACATTGGGTTCCATAAATGTTTTCTTTGACTCTCAGCCACCCCTTCACTGGAAGGACAACACACTGACAGGGAAGTCCCAGAAAAATGGAGAATGGGGGATGTTGCTAGAAAGGCTTTGGGAGAAGAAAAAAAACCCTAAAACAAGCTTCATACTTCCCTGTTGCAATTCTATTGCTGAGTCTGTGCCCCTCTGAGAATTCTCCATGGTGAATAGCAGTCCCTAGCATGGCCCCTGTGCCGTGATGGCACAGGACCCTAGCCACATGGCCAGTTGCTCTCTGTGGCAGTTCTATCCCAGGAGGAAAGCTCTATCGGAATAGGTAGGCCAGACATTTTAAAAAGGAAAGTGCAGTATTTTCTCTCTTTCTCAAGGGGAGACCTTCGGAAGGAACAAGAAGCAAGCCTCTACCTATAGGTCTTAAAGCCTACACACTAGCCAACTCCAAAGCTGTCCCCAAGAACCCCTCATTGGGTAAAGCCCTGCCACTGACTTGGTGATGAACACAGCACCTACCACCCAACAGTCAGATGTCACCCCTCAAATTCTGAAACCCGGCCATTAGGATTCATTCAGTTGGCCGTGATCAAGCCCAGCTGCCCTTGTGCAAAAGCCGGTTCTGTTCGTCCTCTGAAATTCTCCCAGTGTCCCAACGGACGGAGAAGTCTCTTTCTCCTCGTTCCTGCTGAAGCTTCCACATTCCCGCCCATCTCTGCTTTATAAACTGTTTTCTCTGTGTCTCCTTTCCCTGAGGCTGTTCTGCAGCATTCTCCAAGGTCTCTCTGCTCCAGCAGGGGAGCTAGATAGGTTTAAGTCCTAACAACCAACTGCCACCTCCACAATTCCATCCCATTTGGAAATGTGATTTGCCTTGCTCCAGGGTGTCCAGACTACCAGCTCTTGAGAGCAAAAAAAGAGTGGGAAGTGACCTCGGGAGGCCGCCAGCATCTAGACAGGTGACCATCCAAAGCTCACCAAAACGATTATTCTATTCCGGCTTCTGATAACCCTGCTACAGTTCAATGTTATTCTTTAGATTAAACCTGACTTTTTCTGGCCCTAATTTAGGCCCCGTATCCCTCATCCCATCCTTTGTATCTGCGACAAAGAACCGATGAGTGTTTTCTTTCTGTCCTCAGCCTTCTCTTGTGCAGAGAAAGTTTCCCCAGAAATAAAACTCCGATTGTTCTCCTTCCTTCCCACTTGCCCCCTCTAAGCACCCTCTAAATCAGACCTGAGGCTCCAGAGGGAGTAATATCCTTTCTTTTGCAGCTGGTCTGAGTTTTGTTGTCTGGGAGACTGGGCTTAGAACAGCTTGAAGTTAGCACAGGGGTGAATGCAGCTTTAAATCTCCAGCACTTAACAGCTTCTCCACAGCCTCAGAGGTAACCGCATTTTCTTGCTTTCTTCCTCTCCTCTCTCTATATATCTCTGTAATCTCTGTTCACTGGAGCCTGACTCCAGCCCTCTGTCTGCACTGCTCTGGTTGTGCTGAAAGAGGGAAGGTTGGGGAAGAAAAATTAATAGACACAGGCTCATAAAAACAACAGGCTCTATAGACACATGAAGAAATAATTAACAGAGTGAACTCAGGAGGTAGAGAGAGGGGCAGGGGGCTTAGCAGGCGGAGGCTGATGCCTCTGACTTTCATTTCCAAAGAGGGGGGCTATGGCTCAATGGGGAGGGATTTCTATGCTTTTTCTCCATTCTGGTGGGCGGGATTCATAGCTGAATATTAAGTCACTAAGCTCTTTAAGCAGGATGGTGTTCATATTTCTTTGTGTCCCCCCTGAGATCCTCAAACTGTGCCACACCCTAATGAGACAAAGAATATTGACATTTATCAAGGGTATTAGGTGCTGGGTACACTGCTAAAACTTTGTGTCCTGGTTGATTCTCAGTTGATGGTGTTTCAGACTTGAACAATGAGTGCGATCATCTTCCTGTGACCTGGGATAGCCACTGCTAAAGAGCTCGTGATTCTGAGGGGCAAAATAACTTACATCTTAGCCTCCCTCTTCTCCTTCCCTTTTTCTCTCCAATGGGCACAGCTTTCTTTGCTATGATGGAGTAGGAAGAAGGGAGGCTGGTATTTAGAGATCCTTTAAATATCTAAAAATGTCCAGATCAGGAAGCCCCCAGGAATGCCCCGGGATGGCGGGAGCGTGGCGGAGGTGGAGAGGGCTTCCTCCCGTTCTCCCAAGCAGATCCATTGCTTTGGCTTCATTCCTTTGATCTCAAATGAAAATGCCTTGAAAGAAATGGTCCTCGGGTGCTAATACTTCTCATCATACTCTATTAGCATTACTTTCTAATTTTTTAAACAATTTGTGGACAGATATTAAAAGAGAAGTTTCCAGTTACAGGCATGTCCCCTGGGAGGCAGACCGGGGTGGCATCCCCAGGACAGCCACTGGCGTCAAGAACAGGGAGCACTGGAATGAGACAGACCAGATCTACGTTCCCCGGCTCCACCTTTCCCACCTATGGAAACCGGAGCACCTTACTCCACTTCTCGGGGTCTCTCTCAGTTTTCTTTTTTTTAACTAAAAGACTGTTTTCTGAACAGTTTGGGGTTTGCAGAAAATGCAGTGTTCCCTTCTATCCCTTCACCCCTCCCTGCTAGTCATTAGCATCTTCATAGGTTTTGACAGACATGTAAAGACTTGTATCTACCACTACCATGTCCTACAGGATGGTCTCACAGCCCGAAACACCCTCTGTGTTCCACTGTTTGTCCCTCTCTCCCTCCACTCACCTTAACCCTTGGAAATCACCAATCTTTTTACTGTCTCTATAGTTTTGCCTTTTCCAGAATGTCCCATAGGTGGAAGTGTATGAGGTCTGAAATTAAGCTCGAGAACTAATCCTAGGAGAAGTGCTACATATCTTACTGCTAAATATCACTGCGGTCACCTTGGAAGTGCCCCTCTGAGGAGTTATGCACTGACACCAGCACTTAGTCACCCTTCAAAGCAATTTTGGAATTTTTTTTTTTTTTTTAGATGGAGCCTCAAGCTATCCACCTGGGTAGAGTGCCATGGCATCACAGCTCATAGCAACCTCCAACTCCTGGGCTCAAGAGAGTCTCCTGCCTCTGCCTCCCAAGTAGCTGGGACCACAGGCACCTGCCACAACACCCGGCCATCTCCTGGCTGCAGCCATCATTGTTGTTTGGCGGGCCCGGGTTGGGGATTCGAACCCGCCACCTTAGGTGTACGTGGCTGGCGCCTTAGCCGATTGAGCCACAGGCGCCGAGCCTGGAATTCTTTTTCTTGAATGGCCATCAGAGTTATGGTCCTATAAGGAACTCATTGATGAATAAAAGCAAAAGGCCATCAAAGTTTACCAGATCTTTTAGACAGGCAAGATGATGTTTTGGCCCATGTTATTACTGATGATGAAACATGGATGTACCAATACAACCCCAAAACAAAGCGTCAAAGTGCACAATAGAAGTCAGCCAATTCTCCACGACCAAAAATGTTCTGTCAGTCCAAATCAAGAGTCAAAACAATGTTGCTAAACTTTTTTGCTATCAGAGAGATTGTTCATTATGAATTTGTAACAACTGGACAAATAGTTAACCAAGCTTACTATTTGGAAGTGCTGAAGAAGCTGTGTGAAAAAGTTAGACAAAAACAACCTGAACTTTTTGCCAACAATTCATGGCTCTTGCATCACAACAATGCACCAGCTCACATGACACTGTCTGCAAAGGAGTTTGTAGCCAATAAATTAATAAGAGTACCAGGGCACCCCCTGTACTCACTTGGTCTGGTCCCCAATGGCTTTTTTCTTTACCCAAAGATAAAGGAAATATAGAAGACATTTTGATGACATTCAGGACATCAAGGGTCATAGGATGATAGCTCTGATAGCCATTCCAAAAAATGAGTTAAAATTGTCGTGAAGGATGGACTAGGCCCTGGTGTCAGCGTGCAGCTTCCCAAGGGCAGTGCTTTGGAGAAGGTCGTACTGATGTTCAACAGGAAGACGAGGCAGCCCTTTTCCAGGATGAGTTCACAAACTTAATCGTCACACCATGTAAGTGTATAGCTTTTTCATATTGGCTTCTTTCATTGGGCAATGTGAATTTAAGTTTCTGTATGTTTTTCATGGCTTAACAGTTCATCTCTGTTCATTGCTGAGCCCCCCCTTTTTTTGAGACAGAGTCTTACTATGTTGCCATTGGTAGAGTGCTGTAGCATCACAGCTTATAGAAACCTCAAACTCTTGGGCCCAAGTGATTCTCTTGCCTCTGCCTCCCAAGTAACTAGGACTACAGGTGTTGGCCACAACGCCCGGCTATTTTTTTTTTTTGTAGTAGTAGTTGTCATTGTTGTTGTTTAGGAGGCCTGGGCCAGGTTTGAACCTGCCTACCCCAGTGTATGTGGTTGGTGCCGTAACCACTGAGTTCCAGGCACCGAGCCTCCCCCTATCAATTTTTAATTGAAGAGTAACATATATACATTAAAGCCCCCCAAATTTTTGTAACATGAGCACCCAAATAAAGATGTAGAAAATCACTAGCATACCAGCATTTTGCCCAGTTTTTAACACTCCCCTAAAAGTTACCCTTCTTCTGACCTCTGTCATCATAATTTAGACTGTCTTTGCAGATCATATAAACGGAACCATACAGTACATAAGCTTCTTGTGTCTGGTTTCTTTTCTTCAGTATTTAGGTTCATCTGATATTATAGCATTTTTTTTATTCCATCACATAAATATATCACAACTCATTACCAGTTCTACTGTTTTCCAGTTTGGGGCTGTTACCCATAATGCTGCTGTGAACGTTCCTACGTGCATCTTTCAATGAACAAGTCTGAGAGTGCAATTTCTGGGTCATAGTGTATCCCTGTCTTCCGCAGATAACACCAGCTGACCCAAGGGCTTGTACCAGTTTACATTCCTACTGCTCTCATCCTCACCAATACTTAGTATTGTCAATATTTCAAATTTTAGCCATTTAAGCCACTTGGTGGTTTGAATTTGCATTTCTCTGATGGCTAATGAAGCTGAGTACTGTGTCAGGTCAGGTCCCTGGAGAAATAGACTGAGATGGAGATTTGCATGGGGAAGTTTACTGGGGATGTCTTCAGATGGACCCCTGTGGGAGAGAGAAGGCAACAGGATGGACCTCTCATGGCAGTAGGCTTCAGCTGACCCCAAGGGAGCTGCCCTGATCTCTCACAGTGTTCTTACCTTGAGGCAAGAGGGCCAGGACGTCTTTGACCAATCATCAGATGTGGGCTGACTCTGGGAAGGAGTAAGACTTTGGGTAACAAAGTTCTCTTTTGGTGAGGATGATTCCCAGAGAAGGATGAAACTAGGCCAACAATCCCAGAAGACAGGGGAATAAGGGCTTCAGTCCTGAAAGGGGATGTGAGCTACACGCCTCATCTACTCGCAGCTTTTCACGCGCTTCTTGGCTGCTTTGAGATCCTCTTTTGCAAAATGCCTATGCTGGTCATTTGCTCCTTTATTTGGATTATCTTTCTTTTTCTTATTAATTTGTAGAAGTATTTAGCATATTTTGAAGATGAGTTCTTTGTCAGATGTATGCAATACAAAAACATATATTGCCTTTTCACTCTTTTCATATTTTAATGAACAGAAATTCTTAATTTTTTTTAAGTAAATTTATTTCAGGTTAATGTGACGGGTATAAACACCCAACTCAAAATATTTGATTTTTTTAGGTAGAGTCCCTAACAAAAGGTGTGCCAAACCCCCCCACCCCATGCCCATTCAGTGAGAGCACCCCACTCTCAGCCCCCTCCCCCCAACTTGAATTAAAATGAGTTTTTCACCTATGTGGGCATGCATCTGATTGTCTACGGGCTTCATATTAGTGTTGAGTACTTTGGATAATTGCTTTTCCATTCTGGTGATACTTTACTAAGAAGAATGTGTTTCAATTCCATGTAGGATATTACAAAAGATGTAAAGTCACCATTTTTTTAATGGTGAGTAGTATTCCATGGTGTGCATGTACCATAATTTGTTAATCCATTCCTGAGTTGATGGGTATTTAGGTTGTTTCCACGTCTTGATGACTGTAAATTGAGTTATGATAAACAATCTAGTACATATGTCCTTATGATAAGATGATTTTTTTTTTCTTCTGGGTAGATGCCTAGTGGTGGGATTGCAGGGTCAAATGGGGGATCTAATTTGAGATCTTTGAGGATTCTCCATACTTCTTTCCAAAGAGGCCGTATTAGTTTGTAATCCCACCAACAGTGTAAGAGTGTTCCCTTCTCTCCACATGTACACCAGCATCTGCAGCTTTAGAAATGCTTAATTTAAACAAAGGTGTTTTTCTATGGCTAAACACAGTGGCTCATGCCTATCATCCTAGCACTCTGGGAGGCCAATGTGGATGGATCACTTGAGCTCAGGGGTTTAAGACCAGCCCGAACAAGAGTGAGACTCTATCTTTACTGAAAATAGAAAACTTAGCCAGGCAACATGAGCCTGTCCTCCATACCTACAGCTGGGGCCTCAGGCTCCTCAGCAGCGGGTAAGTAGTGGGACTGCGCTACTCAGTCCCACACTACTACAGGCACCTGGACTACTCAGAAGGCTGAGGCAGAAGGATCTTGACCCCAGGAGTGTGAGGTTTCTGTGAGCTGTGATGATGTCTTGGCACTACACTCAGGGTGACAGAGTGACACTCTATCTCCAAAAAAAAAAAGTGACAATTAAAAGAAGCATCTATCAAACACCTAATTTTGACATATAGTTCCAGCTTTGTTGAATCAGTAAATGAATGAATATATGTATGGTCTATCCCTAAGCAAAAGATTATTGATCAGTATGTAATTCATTCACTCTTACATGTTCCTATACTTACATAGGATGGGCTAGAATAAAGCAAAAAGAAGAATCAAACATGGGGATTGAATCAGAAAGAGTGAGGGAAGGCCATTCATTCATTCATCAAACAAACATGGGCTTAGTGCCTACTCAGTACCAGCCTCCAGGCGTGGACAGATTCTACCTCTCACGGAGTTTATACATAACCAAGTACAAATTAAAAACCAAGATAATTTTATTTTCTGATTTGCCTTTGAAGGAAGGGAAGCCCTGATCTTGGGCACTTCATGCACACTTTAGCAAGGTTGAACTCTCTGGAGAGTCAGTGGGGCATTAGCCCCCATGGCTTTCAGGAGCATCTGGCCTTGAGAGAGTATTGGCCTTATAGGCTGCTTTTTTGAAACTCTGCCTTTTTAGACCTTGCTAGAATTTCAGTGAGGGCTACCCCCGACCCCTGGATGTGAGCTCTCTTCCTTTTTTCTTCCAAAGGCTCCTCTGGTTGCAGAATAGGCCAGAGTGGGGCCAAGAAGTTAGCCTAGTCCCACGGCTTACCACTGCTGAGGAGCCTGAGGCCCCAGCTGTAGGTATGGAGGACAGAGCTCAGAGGCAGCCCATCCAGAGCAGACCCGGGATGCTCTGACCAGTGCTCTCATTCAGGAAAGCTCTGGGTGGTTAGCTATTTCCATGGAGTGGAGGGAGTTTACTAGATAAGCCCTGGACAATCTCCTTCCCTGTAGTGGGGCTTCTTCTTACTCTGGGTGAGCCACCTCACACCCTCACCTCCCCAGACCCAGGTTCTGGGACAGGATAAGCCTCATCTCCTAACCATAGACCCCAGAGATGCAGTCTCTGTATCTGTCATGGACCTGGAGAGTCATAAATAGTACTGATGGCCATACCTGATTGACCAGGTTTTATGAGGCCTCCACCATGACACTCACTAATTTTGAACTCCATCACTTAGAAAGGCCAACTGGCCTTCCCAAGGTGTCTCCCTTGGAAGTGTAAAGGGTTCTAAATGCTGAGTCCTTTACAATGGGAAGGTGGGGTGGGGATGGACCTAGCAGGAACATCAACAGATGGCACGGCCTCCTGGAGACTCTCCTCCAGCCATGAATAAAGCCGTTTTCTAGGGCTCTTGTTCTTGTCTAAGGGACAGAACCACAACTTCCAGCCAGGGCCCTTCCCCTCTCTTATTTCTCCTGCTTTTCCACTGAGCAGCTGGAAGCTGAGGGTGTGAATTTGGAGGCATTTCAGGGCCGAGGTGCCTGTTGTCTGATGAATAACTGTCTATTTCATCTAGCAGGCTGGCCGAGGAGCCAGCTGCCCAGGTCGGCCAGCCAGCAGGCACCCCTTCCCAACTGGCAGAAGAAGGTGGGCACCCCCTGCCCAGAGTGTGAGGATGTCTGTCTGCATTGAAGCATCTGGCTTGGGCTAATGAGCTGCTGGCAGGGACAGGCAATTATTTTAGCTCTTTAAAGACCTGCCAAACTTGCTCCCACAGCCACGACATTCCCTTAATGACTCAGGCCTAAAATCAAATCCTCTGCACAGAAGGCAGTTGGCTGTGCCTGAGGACACGCCCCACCTCTTACACGGCCTCGCATTATGGGCGCAAGGCAGGAGTGGATCCCAACTCAGAGAAGCCTTGACCACCTCATCCCCACACAGCCCCAGGATTCTGAGGAGGGGCTTGGAAGTCTTGCTCCATTCCAGCAAATCCCAGAGAATTCTACAACCCCTGGATTGGACCCTAAGGGCATCTGGATTGGACCCTGAGGGCATCTGGATTGGACCCTGAGGGACCCTTCTGCCCCCAGAACACACCTGAACTGTGCTATAGGCCTCGGAGGCCTTCAAAGTGGGTTCATCCCGCGGCTGAGCTGTAGCCTGACCCAGCTCCGCCTCCTTCCCTATCTCTCAGTCCCTGCTGTTCAATGCCCTAGTGGCCCTTTCCCCAGCCAAAAGCTGCTTTCAGAGAGAAGACCTGAGACTCTCATGTACTCAGAGTACTTCTGTCTTTCTTTGGGTGGGGGTGCCAGGAAGAAACGAGTATTCCGTGCAAGCATGTTCCACAAAATGGTACCTTTCACAGCTTCTGAAGGTGCCGGCTTTGACGTGGCAGCTGTTCACAATATCCTGAACGCACACAGGACAAAGTGGCATGAAAGCAGGACTGTGGGGCAGAGAGAGGTGGGCTGAGGCTGACCCCGGTTAGGGGCTTGCTCTCCCAGGCCAGAGGCCAGGCTCTGTCCCCCTGCCCAGCTCCTCTGGGGTGCCTGTTGTGCACAGAACCATGAGTGTGTAGGGCCAAAAAGGCCCCTTTCTGCTTGCCAGGGGCACTCACTGCACCCTCCCCTTAGAGCAGGGCCACAGCACAGCTCCAGCAGCCCACTGGTTGACTAACTGCACCACAGTCTTTCTGTTCCCACTCTGTCCTCTTCTCTCCTCCTCTCCTCCCCTGCTCATTTCCCTACTTTTCTTCCCTTTCCTGGTCTCCTTCCTCCCCTCCTCCTTTCGTTGCTCCCCCTTTTCTTCCTTCCCTCTGTCCTCTGATTCTGCTCTCTCTCCTCTTCCCCTCCTTTCCCTCTCCTTCTCGTTATTTTTTTTTCTCAGAGACAGCATTTCTCTGAGCAGAGCTTTCTTGGCACTGGAGCCAGGCAGTCCCTCGCAGTGACACTCCCTGCTTCTGCCTGCAGTGTCTGCTGTCTGCACCTTGCACACAGCAGGGCCCGGGGTCTGTGGTGACACAGCAGGGCCCTGGGGGCTGTGGTGACACAGCAGGCCAGAAGATGGGGTCTTGTTCTCGCTCTGCTTTAAAGGGTTTTGCTAATGGGCAGGACCAGTCACATGTATGGAAGTTTCCTCCTAGGGCAGGCTTTATTTCTCTGGATCTGCACGTACAGAGAGCATCACCCTTGGCCGGGCCCTGAGCGGTGACTGAGCACAGAGATACCATCGCGCCATAGCCAAGAGTGCTCTCCATATCATGCAGACCTCCCTCTGCAATCACATTCTGTCTCTGTGACTCAGACAAGTTATCATAAGCCTCTGTTTGCTCCTTTGTAAAATTAAATTTCAATCAATCTCATGAAATGACATGATGTAGTTGGCATCGTACTGGCACATGGTGAGCTCTCAGGACCTGTGATGAGGGTGATAGTGATGAAGTATCAGGAGTGCATCTTCCCTCCAGTAGCTTTCAGTGGAGAAAAGCTGGGCACCCATAGCTCAGTGAGCAGGGCTCCAGCCACATCCCCACCACTCCTTAAAGACTATACAGGCTGAATATCCCTTATCCAAAACGTGTCGGACCGGAAATGCTTCAAATTAGGCTTCAATTGCTCCCACCCGGGGCCTGTTTTCTCTGCCCCATGCCTGGAACACTCCTCCAAGTGCTGGCCTTTCAGTGACGCTTTCTCTGACTGCCCTTTTCAAACTGCAGCAACCCCTCTCCCCACCTTCTTTCCTGCTTTCTTTTGCTACGTAATACTGATCACTTTCTAACATACTATGATTCCTTTCCTGGTTTCTGTGCCTCCCCCCACTTTAGAATACAAGGTCACAAGGCTAGAGTTTTCATCTGAGTTTCATTTCTGTATCCCCAGTACCTAGGAAAATGTCTAGAATGTAATAGGTGCTCAATAATGAATTAATTTTTGTAGGCCAGTGATTTTCAAGTTTTAAGTGTGTAACACTCTTTTCAAAATTTTTGTAAGGGGCTGGGCGCAGTAGCTCATACCTGTAATCCTAGGACTCTGGGAGGCTGAAGTAGATGGATTGCTTGAGCTTAGGTGTTCAATACCAGCCTGAGCAAGAGTGAGACCCCAGCTCCACTAAAAATAGAAAAGCTAGCCAGGTGTGGCAGGCACTTGTAGTCCTGGCTTCTCAGGAGGCTGAGGCAAGCGGATCACTTGAGCCAAAGAGACTGAAGTTGCTGTGAGCTATAATGCCACCGCATTCTACCCCAGGTGCAAAAAAAAATTTTTTTTGATAAGGAACCCCAATATATAAGACAGATAAAAGCAAAGCAGCCCTGTTATAATTAGTGGGTAGGGACCCAAAGTCCTGCTCCACGTGCCTCCACCTGTGCCCTGTCACTCCCTTTTTGAGGAGTCTCCCCAGTGAGCCTTTTGTGTGGACCTAGCTCTATCAATGCAAAACTTTGTTCCATTCCTGGCCTCTGAAAAATGAGAAAATATTCAGAGAGTCACTGTTGCAAAAGACCTTAGCTGTCACTTAATATAACCCACTGTCCTATGCTTTTCAATCATTAATTGAATCAACAAACATGAAGTGCCCACTCTAAATGTGCCAGGCACTGCAGACGGACATGAAAAGCAGCGTGTCCTCCAAAAGCACATGAGGGAGACGGCAGTGTTGAGAGAACTCTCTCCAAATTCCCTCTGTTTGAACACCTCCAGTGTCGGGGAACTCACCACCGACCAAGGCCACACGTTACACCACCCAGTGACACCAGCAGCAACTGTTCTTTTTTGTCAAGCCCTGAGTCTGTTTTCTTACAGCTTCCAATTTGGTTTTGATTTTCTCTCCTCTGGTTCCACACCAAATAAATCTATCCCTCTTCCAAATGAGACCCTTTTAAGTATTTGAAAATAGCAATGGAGTTCCACAGAGAGATGTCCATAGACTGTGGCTTCTGGGGCGGGGGTGGGGGCTGTGTTTGGCAGCTGCACCGTGACCAGAGGGGATTCTGGAGGCAGGGAGAGCCCAGTGGTCCCTGAATGCACAGCAGGGCTGTGGAGTGGGGAGCTGCCTGGAGGAGCCCATACCACCCACCCAGCTTGAGGGAATTCCAACATGCTCCCTCTAGAGGGGTAATGGGTTCACACAAGAAGCTGGCCCTGCCTGAAGGGTTGACTCACTGCCCTCCTGGACTGGCCGCTTCTCTTCAGCACAGCCTGTCAGCTCACTTGTTTGATACTGAAACAGCCAAAACCTGGCTCTTTCTGGATCTGGGGAAGTCTAGCTGAAGCGGGGGAGGTGGCAGTAAGGAATTAAAAGTGTTTTTTTTTTTTTTTTCCCTGTGTGTTCTTTGTTTCAACAAAATGTCCTTTTCCAAGTAATTGCTTGCCTGACGCAATAGGGCCTGCTGGGCGTCTGTAAATCTTCCCAACAAGGGGGCAGTTTTCTCCTTTTTCCTGCAAGGCTAAAGCCCAGTTCTTTCTCTGGGCCAGCCTAGCACATCTTGAATTCATTAAAGTTTGGGCCACTTGGCCAAACCATCTTTGGCACTTCTGCCAGAGCTGTGGGCTGCTTGGCACAGTCCAGGCTGCCCTGTGCAGCAGGAGGCTGGGCTGGCCCAGGGGAGGAGGAGGGGAGGTCACAGGGTGCAGCCGCACAGGCCAGGGAGGGGGTGGGGGCGGGGGAGAGTGAGAGACCAGAGAGAGCCTTCCTGTTTACTGATTGGTTTGGCAGCCTCAGGTGAGAAAAAGCCTCAAAATGTGTGCCCTGACTCAGAGAAGGACCAGGATGTGGGAGTAAGCTGCGGGATCTGCCCTCCACAGCTGTGTGATGATGCCTGTTCTCAAAAACTATCCTGATACCTGGCTACGGAGAAATAAAGGGAATGCCTGGTCCATCTTCCCCTTTCCAGGGTGCACATGCCCTATGTGGTGTTGCCCTTCTCCTGTCCTCCTCTCACTTCTCCTTTTCTTCCTGCACTTGTTTCAATTTAAAATGTAAATAAGAGGGCCCAGTGGAGGCTCATTCCTGTAATCCCAGCACTCTGGGAGGTTGAGGCAGGAGGGCTGCTGGATGTCAGGAGTTTGAGACTAGCCAGACATGGTGGTATACCTGTAGTCCCAGCTACTCAGGAGGCTGAGGCAGGAGGATCACTTGAGCCCAGGACTTTGCACTTGCTGTGAGCTATGATGATGTCATTGTACTCTAGCATGGGAGATAGGTCAAGACTCTGTCTCAAAAATAAAACAAAATAAATAAATAAATACACACATGTTGTTGCTTCCATTTCCCTCTTTCCTTCCTTCTTCACCCATAGTGCCCCGCCCATCTCACGTCCCCCCTGAGGCCCATTTCTCCGACACTCATGGGTGCCTGAATCAATCTGCCTTCCCCCATCCTCTGTGAGGCTGTCCCTCCTCCTGCCCTGCAAGTCACCTCTGGTTAAATGAAGCAGATGTTAGCATCGTCATGTCCTTGGGGACAGCTAGATGTCTTAAACGGGCAGAGAAAACAAGAGGTCTGCCCTTCAAAGTTCATCAGAATGTCAGCTTGTTGAAAACAAAACTGTATCTGTAATCTGTAGTAAGCACCCACCACACCACACCTACCCACTGCCTATTTCCAATAAAGAAGGGCCTTGCTGGTCCCCAGGGGCCTTTAATCCATGTGCCTAAGTGAAGGCTTCAGGCAGAACCATTCAGTGGATACCTCATGAGCTCACTGGCCCCAGGTTTGTAAAACCTCACCCCTCATGTACTGTAGGAAAAGTCTCTCGAGCACCATCATTTTTACATATGTGCAAATTTAAAAACCCTATGTTAGGTCAGCCTGGAGATGTTTGCCCTTCAATCTTCCCTAATTGCAAGATTGTACTTCAGGCAGCACCCACCAGGGGAGAGATGTGTACAGGGGCAAAGTTTTCTTTGCATAATTCCCACAAAGACTATAGGCAGCCACGCCCTCCTGCATCCCAGTCCCAGAAACCATGTTAAGAAGCTCCTTGTCCTTATCTGTGGCAGAGAACAGGCCATGAAACACCACCAGTGGTGAACAAGGGGACATGTGAGATCCTCTCCCCTCCCTTCACCACCTGGGTCTGGAGACTCAGAACGCAGTATACACATCACAGTTAGATTAACCTAGGCACTTTTCTGCCTGGACACAGAAGTCTGGGCTGGATGTTCCAGGCTCCCTGTGATTGTGGGATTCTCTGCAGAGCCCACCCAGTGGTTTCTAGCCATGCTGGAAAGAACAAGAAGCCCCATCCCTTCGCTCTAGGCAGGGATCAAAACCGCACCACCGCCTGGTATGTCATCACTACAGCAGGGAACATTTGTCTTGGACTTGAATGTGGACCTTGCTGGAGAGTTCTCTGGGGGGTGGTGTTATCACCAACATCATTGTCAGATGTGCATGACACCGGGATAGGCCAGCTGGGGCGGGTCCTTCTGCACTGTTTGGAGCTCTCTCTTCAGCAAGGACAGCCATCGCGAGTCAGCCTCTCCTCACGGTGTTAGTCTAAAAATGGAGGGCAAACACGTGTATCTTCTCCAAAAACCCCACAGTACAGATCTGGGGGGACCTCGCAGAGACTGAGCCAAATCCCAGCTTGATTCAGTTGGTGGTTTCTGCCGCAGAGCTAATGAGCAGCAAATACTCCTCTTCAAAAGGAAAGGCTGAGCCTTTGAAGCCTGCACAGACCCGCCCAGAATACCACAGTCCCCCAGCCACAGGGCTTCCCGGCAAAGGCCTTGGAGAATCCCACATGGGGAGCGAGCGAGCGAGAGGGAACCAGCCGCCTTTCAGTGCACACCCAGCCAAGCCTCCCTGCTGGAAAGGGGGAAACGCTTTTGCTTTGCACCCTAAAATTTGTGCATGACAGGAGGAGCCTAATAATAAGTTCCATTTGTTGAGCAATTATAAGTCAACCCCTGAGCTAAGCACCATGCGTGGGTCATTTCCTTGGTTTCTCTCAAGAACCTTATTTGAAAGATGTAGAAACAGGGACACAGAGAGGTTCTGTAATTAGACCAAGGTCACACAGCTAGTAGGTAGCATGCCCAGGACCCCACCCTAGATTTAGGTGACTTCCAAGGTCACACATGTCCACCTATAGCAAGTTCATTTTATTTCTGTCAAATCCTAGAAATAATTGATACACATGTGCTTAGGGCCAAATAGAAATCAGTACATCTAAAAGGAACGATGCTGTGTGTTTAATGAACAACTCTGGGAGGATCTGGGGTGCAAGTCCTCTTGTGTGGTTCTCTCCTTCTGTGTTCCCCAGACACAAGTCTGTTTGGTGGGAAGATTTCTGAGTGTACACTCTGTCAGTTCCTGGTGAACTCAGGAACAGTAAGGACAGTGGGTGGTTTCTGGGCTGTCAGGTATGATTTCTGCTTCCTGCTGATTTCTGAGAACTAACTTACAGGTCTCCTGCTCAGCTCCTGCACAAGAGCAGCCGAGTGTTAAGACGAGAAGGGTCAAGCAAAATTAAAGAGAAGCAAGTCATAGAAGCAAAAAAGCAACAGTCATCTAATGAGACTGCATCGAGTTTGTACTTAACACCCCAAAGCTCACAGCTCCGTGTGTGTGAGTAATGTATATTTCCCACCTGAAAAATGGGAGAATGTCAAGGCTCTTGCAGACTGGTTAAGGAGTAAAGACCAATGATATATATAACAGCCCCAAACTGTTAGCATTATACTGTACGTAAGTGCTGAGCTGTTCAATAATAACCACATGAGTCCAGATCAGTGGACCTTGGAATAGTAAGATGTGGTTTCGTTTAGTGGGGAAGGAACCTCAGCTGGTCCTTGAAAGCTGAGAAGATGCCATTGGGTGCTGAGGGAGAGAGAGGGTGTGCCATTGGAGGAGCGTACATATGAGGACTATAAATAATAAATCAAATTGGCATAGTACTTAAAATCACAAGCCGTTAGGGCTCTAAGGTTCTTTGGAGGCCATGAAGTTCAGCTCTTCCCTTTGCAGACAAGAAAACACAGGCCTAAAGGAAATAAAGTTGCAATGGATAAGCCGCTTAACCTCCTTAGGCTTAGTGAATATTTGTCTCCATGGAACTGGGATTGCTTTGCAGACAAGATCTCAGTTATCCTAATAACATCCTTGGGAACCAGCCAGGGAGACTGAGATGGTGACAAGAGCAGCAGTGGCAGTTTGGTCCTTTGTATGATAGTAAGTTGGAAAGGAACCAGGGTCCCCCATTCTATTCTGGCAGAGTCTCCAGCTGTGCAGCAATTGGCCGTGGAGGTGAGAGGCCAGGTGAGCCCTCAGCCTCCCAACTGGCCGGCAGCATCCAGTCTCACTTCTATTCAGTGCACTATGCAGCCATAATTTTGTACAACAAAATCCACCCACTTTCTGTCTAGTTTGATGACATTTCAGTAACTCTATATAATCCTGTGAGCATGAGCACATTCTTCTCAGTAACGCATCATAAGAATGGAGAAGCAAGAATCCAGTGCACTCTATTTTAATATGAAGGCAGTAGATGAGCTAATACAAGGAAGGTGGGGGACTGAGGGAGCAGGGAGAGGGGGGTGGGGGATGTGGGATCACAGTGTATGGTACCCCTCTTGGGGGCAGGGCACAATTATAAGAGGGACTTGATCTAACAAATACAATCAGCATAACCTAATTCTTTGTACCCTCAATGAATCCCAAACAATTAAAAAGAAAAAAGATGCAGATGTTCCCATCGACGTAAAGACTTTGCTCATGCAACCATTGTGGTCCATAACTTCCCCTCACACCCTCCTCACCTGGCCTCAGGCAACCCCTGGTCTGTTTTGCCTTTTCCAGAATTTTGTATAAATGGAATTGGACCGCAGGGAGGCTTTTGGTTGACTTCCTTCCCTTAGCATGATGTTTCGAGATTCATTCATGTTGCATGTATATTTTGTTCCTTTTGATTACAGAGCACTGTATGGATATACCACAACCTGTTTATCCATTTAGCAGTAAAATATACAATCTGTTCTTTCCAGTTTTGAGCTATTTTTAGTAAAACTTCTATGAACATTCATGTACAAGTCTTTGTCTGGATATATATTTTCATTTCTCTTGTGTAAATACTTAGGAGTTGGATTGCTGGCCATGGGATAAGTGTATGTTTAGTTTTATAAGATGCTGTTTTCCAAAGCAGCCAGACAATTTTGCACTTTCTGCAGAAGAGTTTGGTAGCTCCACATCCTCACCAACACTTGGATTAATCAGTCTTTTTCACTTTGCCCGTTCTGATGGGTAGGTAGTAGTAGCTCATGGAGGGTTTCTCATTACTAATTATGTTGGCATCTTTTCATTTGTTGACCGGCCATTCATATATCTTCTTTTGAAAAGTATCTATGCTAATCTTTTGCCCTTTCTTTCACTGCTTGCCTGTCTTATTATTGAATTGTAAGATTCCTCTGCATAGGGCGGTGCCTGTGGCTAGAAGAAGTAGGGCGCCAGCCCCATATGCTGAAGGTGGCAGGTTCAAACCCAGCCCTGGCCAAAAAGTGGAAAAAAAAAAAAAAGATTCCTCTGCATATTCCAAATACAAGCTCACTGTTCTGTGTATGCTTTGCAAATATTCTTTCTCAGTCAATGGCTTGCTTTGTGTCTTCTTAACTTTCTTTTCTTTTTTTTAAAGACAGAATCTTGCTCTGCCACCCTGCTACAGGGCAAGTGGCATCGTATAGCTCACTACAATCTCCAACTCCTGGGCTCAAGTGATCCTCCTGCCTCAGCTTCCAGAGTAGCTGGGACTGCAGGTGCATGCCACCATGCTTGGCTAATTTTTCTCTATTTTGTAGAGATGGTGTCTCACTCTTGCTCAAATGGATAAACCAAAGGCTGGTCTCAAACTCCTGAGCTCTAGGTCTCCTCCTGTTTTGGCCTCCCAAAGTGCTAGAATTATAGGTGAGAGCCACTGTGCCCCACCTTTCTGAACTGTCTTTTGGACAGCAAAAATATTCAATTCTGATGAAGCTAATTTTATCAACCGATTTGTACCTTTTATATTTTTATGAAAAACTGTTCGACCTAATGCAATAAAGATTCCTCTTTTATACTTCCTTCTAGTTTTAGTTCTCATACTTGGGTCTATGATTCATTTGGGGTTAATTTTCTACATGGTTTAAGGTAAGAAAGAAGGTTTAGTTTTTTGCACATAGATATTCTGTTTTTTATATATAAATATTAACCATATATTGAAAAGACTCCTTTTTGCAAATGAATTGCCTTAGCATCTTTGTCAAAGAAAATCAGCTAATGATTTTTAGGACAGTGAAACTATTCCGTATGATACTGTAATGGTAGATACATATCATTATATGACGTCCGTGTTTCCAAACCTGTAGAATGCATAACCCCAAGGGAAATGTAAATTACATCCTAACGTAAACTATGGAGCTGAGTGGTAGCGAAACGTCAACACAGGTTCATCAATTATAACAAATGTTCTAATCTAATGCTGGACGTTGGCAGCAGGAGAGGCTGTTAAGGTGTAGGGGCGAGTGGTAAATGAGAACTCCGCACTGCCCACTCAGTTTACTGTGAACCTAAAATTCCCCTAAAAATAAAGTTTACTTTAAGATAGAAGAAAATTTTCTGTTTAAAAAAAAAAGAAACAATTGCTGACCTGGTGCAGTGGCTCACACCTGTAATCCTAGCACTCTGAGAGGCTGAGGTGGGAGGATCACTTCAGCTCAGGAGTTCTAGACCAGTCTGAAAGCAAGAGCAAGACCTCATGTCTACAAATTAGAAAACATTAGCCAAGAGTGGTGGAGGGTGCCTATAGCCTCAGCTACTTGGGAAGCTGAGGCAGGAGGATCCCCTTGAGCCCAGGAGTTTGAGTTTTCTCTGAGTTGGCTGACATTAGCCCAGGTGACTAAGAGAGACTCTTGTCTCGAAACAAACAACAAAATAAACCCACCTACATAAATGAGGATTTATTTCTGGATTCTACTCTGTTCGTTGATCTAATATCTATATTTATTTCCATAACATATTATTTTAATCACTACAACTTTATGGTAACTTTTAAAATCAGGTAATGTAAGTGATCCAACTTAAAGTCTAATACTCATTGTAATAGGTATGAGGCGGTAATCTAGTTATAACTAAAATATATGTGTATGAAATACATACATTTCCTTTGGTATTTCTTATAGTGCAGGTTTACCAGTAATGAGTTCTCTTTCATCTGAAAATGTCTGTATTCAACCTTGATTCTTGAAGAATACTTTCCCTAGATGTGGAATTCTGGGTTGACAGGTTTTTCTTTCTGCATCTGCACTTTAAAGATCTTTCTCTCTTCCAGACTCTTCATTCTCTGATCAGAAAACATCCCTAAATTGAATCGTTGTTCCTATGTAAATAGTGGGTCTTTTTTCTTTTGCTACCTTCAGGATCCATTCTCTGTCTTGGAATTTCTATATTTTGTTCTGATGCATCTTTTTCTCTCTTTTTGCTTAATTTGGATAATTGGTCTATTTCTGAGTTCACTTTCTATCTCCTTTGTCATCTCCATTGGATGTTAAGTCCAGCCAGTAAATATTTACCATTGACATTGTATTTTTCAGTTCTAAACTGTCCATTTGCTTCCCATTTTTAAAATCATTTTTCTTTCTCCGCTGACATTTCCTATCTTTTGATTCATTATGACTAGCATATTCTATTTTACCTCATTGAGGGTAGTTCTAATAACAACTTTAAAACCTTTGGCTGCTAGTTCTAGTATACATCAGGGTCATTTCCAATTGATTTTCTTTTCTTTTTAGAAAGCATTCCATTTTCATGGTCCTTTGTATGTTAGGGAAATTTCTATTGTAACCTGGTCTTTACAAACCTTCAGAAAACATTTGATTCTGTTCTTTTTCTCTGATTAGAACTATAAACCCTATTTCTTGGACAGCAGTTCCTGGGTCTATTCAAATATTTTCTCTGTAACTGAATCTCTTTCAGTCTGTTCTGCACATTCAGAAGATCATGGAGAGAGGGTGCTCAGCCTTTGGGTTCAGAGGATCATGGAGAGAGAGGGAGCTCAGCCTTTGGGGTCTTCTTTGGCTGTTTCCCTTCATGATCCCTCCATTCTCTTTAGCAGCCACAAGTTCCCTGACTTAATTTTCTGGTTTCTCAATCCAGAAAGACTCCAGCATGTCCACCAACCTGGTACCAGGAAAGAAGCCACAAAAATGAGGACTCACTTTGTAAAACTACATTCCTCTGGGGATGTACCCGTCCCCCACCCATCCCCCGAACTCTGTTTGCTTCTATTCACTCTTCAGTGCCTGACATAGCTGTTTTGGGTTTATGGATCTAGATTTTTAGTTGATTTTTATAAAATAGTCTGTCTGGTAAGATCTTATTTACTCTGTCATTACGGGAGGCAGAAAGCACAGGATAATCTCTTTAAAAAGAAAATATAATGTCACTCCCCTGCTAAAATCTTATAAACATCTTATCATTGCCCTTAGAATAAAGTCCAAAATCTTTAGTGTGACCTTTAGTCAGACTCCCGAACATAAGTAAGAATGCACCTGCATTAGTAAGGGTTCTCCAGAGAGGCAGAACCAATAAGGTAGATGTTGTATTTTTATATATGTCTTATAAAATATTAGCTCACATGATTACAGAATCTGAGAACTCCTACAATGTGCCATCTGCAAGCTGGTGACCCAGGAAAGCCAGTGCTGCAGTTCAAAGACCTGTGGGCCAGTGAGCCAGAGAGCTGGTGGTGCAGATTCCAGCCCCAGTCCGAGGCCTCAGCACTGAGGGCAGGAGATCAATGTCCCAGCTCAGTCCATCAGGCAGAGAGTGAACTCACCCTTCCTCTGTCCTTTCTTCTATTCAGACCATCAGTGGACTGGGCGATGCCCACACACAGTGGGGAAATGATCCTTACTCAGTCCACCAATTCAAATGTGATCCGTTTCACCAGCTCTATGGCGTTTCTTGGTCCAATCAGGTTGATGCATAAAAATTAACCATCACAGTATTCTCCAGTGGAATTTTGAAAATCATTTGTTGAAGAGACATTTATAAAGGTTAAAGGAAATGAAAAAACAGGTTAGGACATTCCAGAGGTATCAAATGTGAGAAGCAGAGGTGACTCCTCGGCCTGCATGGGCACAGGGAGTTAAAACCCTAACCAAAAATGCTAGAGCCATGGAAAGGGGGCCATCCAACAGGAGTTGTTATAGAATTATAGTCACTGCCAGAGCCTCAGAGCCCAGGCAGGGAGGGGGCAGGTGGAGCAGCGCCAGGACTTCCCTTCCCTGTGTTCTCTGATTCCTGCTGATGCCTCCATGGCCTGCACCCAGCTGGAGGCCAGAGGGCAAGAGAGCCTAGGCGACACAGCCTTCAGTGGAATATAAGAACTGACTGTATTACTTTCTGAATCCCTATCATCCAGCATGATGCCTCACATATAATAGGCCCTCAATAAATACGACTTGACTTATTCATACACAAAAGTATTTGTACAGTAGAACCTCCATAGCTGACCACCTCCCCAAATTGACCACCCCCTTAAGGTGACCTGATTTTCAGAGACCGGACACGCATCACTTCTCCTATCAGTGCAGTAGGCCTGGGTCCTTCCATAGACCACTTCTGAATGCTTACCAGTTTGTTAGAGTCCCGTGGGTGGTCAACTTACAGAGGTTCTACTGTATTTTAAACCTACACTACATTTGAAATTGATGAATCCCATTAATTTATGTCCATTGTAGAAAGTCCCCCTTGTTTTATTTGTCTTAAAATTGTCTCAGACTTGGGGGCTGCCTGCTTCTCCCCCAGCTTTACAGTTCTCAGATTTGGGAGCTGCACGTGTTTCTGAAGCCTTCACTCGGCCAACACATTTGACTTTCTGATGCAAAGGGACTGCCACATCTTTGTAGTCCCTTTATACGTGGCCAGATTTCAGCCCCTAAAATATTATTTCTCTCTTTTCTACAGTTTCTCAAACTCCATCATGTATTATTGGTTAGTCAAGACCTGAAATATCCGTAGTACTGTGTTCAATTGCTGGGTTCTTGCACCAAAGGAAAGCAGAGCTTTCTCTTTCCTCTCAGTCCTTATCCTAATGGGCAAGTCGATCTTATCCTTGGCAAGTCAGTTTCTTCCTCTATAAAATAACAATGACATCTACTGTAACGATTGCTAAATAGCCAACCACCCCAAAACAGTGGCTTAAAACAACCATTTTATTTTCTTGTGATTCTATGAATCAGTCTGTTGGGTTGGGCTCAGTTAAAGGTTCTTCTTCTTCCGGTCTTTCCTGGGGTCCTCATGCAGCTATAGTCAGCTGGCAGTTCAACTGGTGTGCCAAGAAAATTTTTAAAGATCATTAATTAAATTGTTTTTGAAAGAAATTCAAAGCACAGTAAGTATATTCTTTTTTTACTTTTTTTTTTGATCAACATAATTTAAGTGTGCTGCAGAAATTTTAACTATAGGTTCGCATGTGCCATGAGATAAAAAAGATTGAAAAACACTGAACTAGAGGTTGGTTGTTTTGGGGGCCTCCACTAACCCAGCTTGTCTCTGCTTCATGGGAACAGGCTTCAAACAGGCTTCTTCACATGGTAGCAAGAGTTTCCAGCAAAAAGAGACGGAAAAACCTGTATACATGCACTTTTCAAGCCCATGTTTGTATCACATTTGCTAAGATCACAAGAATCAAAGCAAGTCACAAGGTCAGGCCCAAAGGGGCTACTCAAAGGCACGGATATAGGAAGAGTGATTCGCTGGGGACCATTCCTATAAGACTCTCCCATACGTGTTTACTTAGAGAGCTATGGTGAGGAACTAATGAGATAGTGCTTGCACACCACAATGTACAATGCAAATGCAAGTTATAATTTAATCATGTGGGTAATTCCATCATCTAAATTTTGTTTTATTTTTATTTATTTATTTTTGAGACAGAGTCTCACTTTGTTGCCTCAGTAGAGTGCCATGGCATCGCAGCTCACAGCAATCTCAAACTATTGAGCCCAACCAATTCTCTTGCCTCAGCCTCCCAAGTAGTTGGGATTACAGGCACCCACCACAACACCTGGCTATTTTTTGGTTGTAGTTGTAGTTGTCATTGTTTGGCAGGCCCAGGCTGGGTTCAAACCCGCTGGCTCTGGTGTATGTGGCTGGCACCTAACTGCTGAGCTACAGGCACTGAGCAAATCATCACTTACATTTTATCAATGATGTTTCAATGTCCTCCATTAGATTCAAATCTCTTTGGGATGGTGTTATACGTTGAGTTGTATATCCCCCCAAAAAGATATGTTTAAAGTTCTAAACCCCAGTACCTCAGAAAGTGACCTTATTTGCAAATAGAGTCATTAGGGATCTAATAGGTGAGTTAAGATGAGGTCACACTGTGGTAGGGAGGGCCCTTCATCCAATATGACTGGTGTGCTTCTAAGAAGGCGGCCACCACACAGAGGTAGCCTGGGAGGACACCATGGACAGACGAAAGCAGAGACAGGGGCTATGCTGCCACAAGTCACAGACATCTAGGGCTGCCAGAAGATGGAAGAGGAAAGGAAGGATCCTCCCCTGGAGCCTCCAGAGGGTGCATGGCCCTGTCAACACCTTGATTTGATTTTAGACTAAAATGTGAGAAATGTGAGACAAAAAAGTTTCTGTTGCTCAAAAGCCACCCAGTTTGTGACACATTGCTAACAAAGCCCTTGGAAATTGATACGTATGATAAATATACTGAACTCCGATCAGCGTCATCTAAAGAGGCATGCGGTAGAATAAACTGGGAGTCTTTGATTGGGAGTTGAGAGTTTAGGACACTTACCATCTGTGCATATCTGCTCAAAATGAGGCTTGAATTACATCCCTGTTCTCAAAGTTTGTGTGGGTTACTATGCTAAGGTGCCCAGATGACTTTACTAGGTGTGGGGCAAGCATTTATAAGTTTTAATGTTTACTATTAATCATGGGTCTCTTACACGGATGGCAAGTACTGCTGATTTTCTATTTATATTGGTAACACAAAACCATCCAGGGTTTTAAAAAGTCTTAATTTAAATAAAACTATGGGCTTGGGGCCTGTGGCTCAATCGGCTAGGGCGCCAGCCACATACACCTAAGGTGGCAGGTTCGAATCCCCAGCCCGGGCCCACCAAACAACAATGATGGCTGCAACCAAAAAATAGCCAGGTGTTGTGGCGGGCACCTGTGGTCCCAGCTACTTGGGAGGCAGAGGCAGGAGACTTGCTTGAGCCCAGGAGTTGGAGGTTGCTGTGAGCTGTGATGCCACAGCACTCTACCCAGGGGAATAGCATGAGGCTTTGTCTCAAAAAAAAAAAAAAGAAAGAAAAGAAAAAGAAACTGTCATCAAGCCATCATTTGGGCTGTGTCCTCCTATAGAGGTTTGACTAGAGCAAAATCAGCTTCCAAGTTCATTCAGATTGTTGGCAGAATTCATCTTGTTGCAACTGCAGAACTCATGGTGGCTTGCTTCTTCAAGGCCAGAAAGGTAGTGAAAGTGTGCCTTCTCAGAGTCATTACATGTGACATAATGAGGGCCATGATACACCATCACCTTTGCCACACAACATATTTTAATCAAGGAAGTGATACCTCTTCCATCACCCTTGCCATGTTCTATTGGCTAGAGCAAGTCACAAGTCTGGCCATGCTGAAGGGAAGGGGACCACCCAAGACATAACACCAAAGGGCAGAGATGATGGGGTCATCTTGGAATCCTACCTGCCACAGAAGGCATCATCTGGAACAACAGGTGTGGGTCATGGAAATGTCTTAAATTTCAGCATCTTAGGACCAGGTGTGGTGGCTCATGCCTATAATCCTGGGAGGCTGAGGTAGATTAATTCTTTAAGTTCAGGAGTTCAAGACCAGCCTGAGCAAGAGTGAGACCCCCATCTCTACTAAAAATAGAAAAATTAGCCAGGTGTGGTGGTAGACACCTGGATCTCAGCTACTTGGGAGGCTGAAGCAAAAGGATCACTTGAGCCAAAGACTTTGAGGTTGCTGTGAGCTGTGACAACATGGCTCTCTACCCAGGGTGACAAATGTTATAAATAACATTTATTTATATAAATAACTTAGAACACTGCCTGTAACACAGGAAGAATTCACTATCATTTTTATTATCACTTGCCACTATCCTTATTAGAAGGTCCCAACCATGTCTCACCATGTCTCTGATGAAGCTCAGAGCTTCATCATTCAGTCTCTTTAAGGTGATTTGAGAGACAGCTATGCAGAGAGCAACTTCCTTTCTTTTTTTTTTTCAGAATAATAAGACTAATTGATTTGTTTTATAAAATAAAATAGAACGAGATCTTAGTTTAGATATTTGAGAGGTGACAGCCTCAGGTATCACCTTCACCAAGAATAATTTCATAGTATTTCTGATTCATTTGAAGAAGACAAGAGGAGAAATTCTAATTCCTGCTGCCTGCCCAGGCACTTCAAAAATTCTTAAAGAAGCTAAATGTTAAAAAAAAAAAAAAAAAGACATCTTGGATTTTAGTTATTTTTTAAAGCAAAAATTTCCAGATGCCCCAGAAGCAATGATTTTAATTTGATGTCTTCTTGTGTTCTAGAAAAGAAGAGTAAGTTGATAGAATTATGGCCTTGGCTTTTAAATGTTGTGGCCAATTATTGGAGAGTTGTAATCTGCAGGCTCCATTTTTTTATTTTCTTTTATTTTTTTAATTAAATCATCACTGCATACATTAATGCAGTCATGGGGTACAATGTGCTGGTTTTATATACAATTTGAAATATTTTCATCAAACTGGTTAACATAGCCTTCACGGCATTTTCTTAGTTATTATGTTAAGACATTTATGTTTTACATTTAGTAAATTTC
>CAUYQV010194399.1:0-29085 GCA_963574575.1 Galagoides demidoff | reverse complement strand
TCCCAAGTAGCTGGGACCACAGGCGCCCACCACAATGCCCGGCCATTTTTTGGTTGCAGCCATCATTGTTGTTTGGCGGGCCCGGGCTGGGGATTCAAACCTGCCACCTTAGGTGTACATGGCTGGCGCCTTAGCCGATTGAGCCACAGGCGCCGAGCTCAAAGAATAAATTCTTTAGAAATGTTCTCTCTGACTCCTGAGTCCAAATTACACTGCTCTTTTAAACTCTTTTATACCAATTTTTATTTTCCTTTTATATGCAATTATTAACTTTTGTATTTATCTTTTCTTACATGCTATTTCTGCCTCTCTTCTCTATTTGTATTATACGGCAATCTCCAAGAGTTTAATTAATATCTTTACAAGGAGGAATGACTCCTGGTTCTTCTCTCTCTTAATCTGAGTGATTGCTGACATCTCTCACTTATTACAAGGATTTAATAAATTTAACTTTTTTCTATTGTTCTTTTAAACTGTGTGCTATTTGGTATGAGAATTGTCTTGGATATGCTGACACAGAAGCTCTCACATTTGGCTTGCAGTAGAATCACGTGGAGGGCTCCTAAGATCTCAGAATCCTAGTCCTGACCCGAACATTTCTGCTTTAATACGTCTGGGTTAGGTCCCTGAGCTTGCAATGATGTTGAGGGTATTGTTCCAAGGATGGCTCTTTGATAACTGTATGTAAGTAAAGACAGCATCCATTTCCAATATTCAATTCATTATAGTAGACAAAAATCAGGAAATGTTAGAAATTTGTGTTTGAAATGTGGGTAAGTTGAATTAGGAATAGTCTGTTAGACTTTAGAAAAAAAACAAAAACGTAACTCAAACTATTTTATTAATGTGTGACATGATGGACATTATTTATTTAATATGGAAAGAGCTTGTTTTAATCTGTTATGCTTATCTTAATTTGGACTTCCAGCAAGAGAAAATATCCAGATATAATTTAGATGTTCTATGTTTTTTTTTTTTTGCAAAAGTAGCTCTAAGTTCTGTAAAATTGTTTTTTAAAACACACTAAATTCTTTCACCTTAAATACAACATTAATGTTTACACAAATTATTTTTTTAAAACATCACACTATTCATTATTCACAAAATATTCAATAGCATAAGTATTACTTCTTCCTCTGATAAAATATACACTACTTATAAAAAACCCTAAGTCAGCCAGTTTAATAAGTTAAGTAAAGGATAGCTTCAATGTATTCAACATACTTTTAAATCAATTAAAAAGTAGATTTTATTTGTTAAAACTTTTGTTTAAACAAATATTATAAAATTCACATTTTTGGTTTACAAATCCAAGTTTTAAAACTGCTAATATAAACAGAATTTAGAAGAATTTTATTATCCAAAAAAATTCTGTGTAATATATGAGTCTAATTTTCACTTATTAAATTAAAGGTTGTTGAGATCTACATTTTTAGAGTTTTAGTACATGACGAATACCAATTTTGTGTCCAGGGTATTCATTATATTTCCTAGATTTAAAATATAATTTCTTAAATCCAAATCATTATTCAATCAGAAATCTAAACAAGGGCCCACAACAGAGAAACAGAAACCTATTCTGAAGTCTATGTCTGTAGTGTACCTTTTGAGATTGTTACATATCCCATAAAAGTCACAATTCTGTATTTTGCCTTAATTATAATGTATAAACTTTTGTCAAATATTTACTGGAGTACAGATATTTTCAGCATTATTTGAATCTATTTGTGCAGATATATATACAATTTATTTAGATTAATATATGGTTTCTGTTTCTAGATGATTACAGGGTATCTTTGTGTAGTAATAACATTTCCAAATTTTTGCTTGGTTTAATATCATAGTTACTAGTCTACACTTTGAAGATCCATCTTCTTCACATTTGAGTAAATTTACTAATGCTATATCCTATCTCCTCTCCCACTAAAATTACTGTGATTAACAATAATGCCATCATGTCCAAAATCTGAGTCCTCTGCACTGCAATCTAAATATTACTAGAACTTTATCTTTTCTGTTTTATTGGTGATCTCCTCCAGCATCTACACCTACACAAAACTTTTGTAATCTCTTGCTTATATAATTGTTGCTTCAATTTAAGAATAAAAAATATTTCTCTTGACCAAGAAGAAATTTTGTAAAAAGTTTTAACAACATTCTCATTTTCTTTATTTACTATTAACATTATTTTTTGAGTTAACGTTATCCCGTTTGACCTAAGCTTAAAGACTTCAGACTTAATTTTCCTTGATTCTGTCCCTGGTGGAAAGCAAACTTCAATAGCTACTTCTCTCTGTAAGTTTGTATAAACTTTAGATAATTCTGAGTATTAGTCTTCCTAACATTATCCACATAGAAGTGCATTACTCCTGCTTAGATGGGCATAAACTATATGCTCTGCTCCAGAATTTTCTTTTTAAGAAGTGAATATATATATGTCCATGAACCTGCTGAAATAAAATATAAAGGGTCAGCCTATTTAGATTGTGTTCATACAAACGATCTATCTGACTATCTAATATTTAATCTAAGAATTGGAGGGTGGAAAATATACATAGAGCTGGCTGGAGACTATCAGGCAGAGGGAATCACAGCAGGGGACACGTCTAGAGTAGAAATAAGGACCATGTGTCTGTGAGCCATAAAAAGGGTGAGCAAAGAGGGAGCCGTTGTGGTTAGGAGAGACTCAGGGAAGATGACTTCGGCTCTGGAGGCAGTGGGGGGAGTGGAATCTGCATTTTATTCTGAGAGTAAAGGAAGCCATTAGAGCATGAGAAAGAACTACATTATTTAACTCATATTTTGTTTGTTCCAGAAGAGGAGATCACTCATTTTAAGGAAAGTACAGTTGAAAGATTCTCAGTCCGGAGGAGGCATAAAATAAAACCCTCAATGAACCTCAAGGAATCAATAATAAGCATTTAAACATGAGAATACACTTACAGGACACCAAACCCAGGTGACAACTGTGCCATTTAGGGAGGACGTTTTGCTGTGGTCTCCTCCTAACTACCTGCTCACACCCTGGAGCTGTCACAAGCCTGGGGGTGGGGTAAATAGTGCAAGATTAAGTGGGGGAAACAAGACTTAGTGTAAGAAGAGAAAGATTTGAATTAGATGAGATCTTTATACTTTCAGATAATTCTCAGAACCTCTGAGTAACAATAGACTATGGGGCAGACAATTGGTCTTGTCCCAGGAAGAGGATAAACGAGATGTCAGAGCAGTAAAGGGGGTGGCAACAACAAACAAATTATTCTATTTAGAGTCAGTCCCCACTTATGAACAAAACAGGTTCTGTAGGTTTGTTCTTAAGTTTCATTTTTTTAATTAAATGATAGCTGTATACATTAACGCAAACATGGGTACAGTGTAGTGTTTTCATATACAATTTGAAATATTTTCATCAAACTAGTTAACATAGACTTTGTGTCATTTACTTAGTTATTGTGTTAAAACATTTATACTCTAATTCTAGAGAAGTTCATTTGTATCCTTGTTAGACAGACCATATAGGTGATCTTTCCAGTCACCCTCCCACCACCCGGATGCCCTTCTCCCCTCCCCTCCTGCATGTCCTCCCCGTATTCTTAGGCTAGAATTAAGTTGTAGCTTTCGTTTGAGATCTATAAATTAGTTTCATAATAGGGCTGTGTACATTGGATACTTTTTCTTCAATACTTGTGATACTTTGCTAAGAAGAATATTTTCCAGTTCCATCCATGTAAACCTGAAGGAGGTAAAGTCTCCATCTTTCTTTATGACTGCATAGTATTCCATGGTGTACATATACCACAGTTTGTTGATCCATTCATGGATCGATGGGCACTTGGGCTTCTTCCATTTGTATGTAAGTTGGAACAGATACCTGTAATAGTCCATTTGTAAGTGTGAGCTATAGGTAGGTCAGATTTTTGTAACTCTGAGACTATCTATATACTTTATTCAACCTGTCTCCATAAATAAATGCTATGTTTATATGTCAAAAGCCCAGAATGCAATTTGTCTTTTCGTAAATGGAATTCAAATTATTTTTCAGATCATCTAAGCAGAAGCTAATTATTTTTGAACCCCAGGCTTGTCATGCTCATAGAATGAGCACTCCATGCACTTCCTCAGAATATACATTTCCTTAAGATGGGCTTTGCCATTCGGATTACATTTCTTACCTACCGCAGCCCCCACACTTTGAAGAGACCCTTGAATGTAGCACATTACCCAGTGTTGACTCAGCTTGAACAGACTATGCAGAGCTGGCTTATCCCTATTAGCTCAGAAACTTGCAAAATAAAACCCTCTAATTATGTAGTTGAATACTGTAATCAAACCTATGGCCAAAATCCTTTTAGGAAAAATATCTGTGCAAATCCCATTCTAAAATACACAATGAATAGACAACACAATGAATTACTGTAGCAAAATACAACGAAACTCATTTATAAGGAATTTATTCAGATCTCCTCTGGGAAAAGTTCTATTTTTGATTGTAGAGAGCATGCAAATCTGTAAAAGCTGCGATTTTATCTTTAATGATCTCAGAATCTAATTGTCTAATGGGACAGTTAAGATCATCTTTAACTCCTTTGTCAGGATTAATTCCGATCAGTTCCGGGAAGGTGCTCTGCATGAGTCCATGGAACCTGTAAACATGTGTAAATCAGTCCTTCCCTCGGGGGTCTAGGGATCTAACAGTTAAACTGGAAAGTTGTGAGCACCTCCTGCCAAGTGGTAAGTTAAGTCCATTTGATTCAGGGTCTTAGATGAGATTTAGCCCCTATGCCAAAGAATCTAAGCAGATAAGTGGATTAATTAACAATAACTAATATTACAAGGGTACACACCTGAGTGACTCTCTTAAAAAAAAAATTGTGGTCTAGGCTCTGGTAGGTCAGCAGGAATAGGTAAGTAAAATAAAAGACTTTTCACTAAATTTCTATATGACACTGGTTCTAGGATAATACTCCTTTGTTGTTCAACTGGGAGTTTAAAGTTCTCGAGGAAGAAAGTGATGCCTTTTAATTTCTGCTCCAAACAAAATGTGGCTTTTGTACAAAAATGCTTCCTCAATTGATGTCCAGAGAAATCCAGAATATTGGCAGTGACAGCAGTGTAGGCTGGACTATTTTGTAATCATAGGAAAATTCTACAAAGTTCAGAGGAAGCAAAATAAGTGACTGAAGAAAACGTTATCTATAAGGTTTGAAAATTAAGTTCATGAACTCATCCTAGAAAAAGTGCTGCGTGCCCCATTGATGAATATCACTACAGTCACCTTGGGAGCACTCAGCAAGCAAATCTGTGTGCAGAAGACTGTGTCCAGTCCACCCTTCAAAGCAATTTTGGAACTCTTTTTCCAGAATAGCCATCAACACTGTCATTGTATTACCTTTGATGTCCTGAATTTCATCAAAATATCTTCCTTTTAATATTTTCTTTATTTTTAGGTAAAGAAAAAAATAAGTCATGGCCAGATCAGGTGAGTAGGGCGGGTGTTCCAATGCAGTGAACCCTGTGAACTGGTACACTGTCCTGATGCAAGAGCCATGAGTTGCCGGGCGAAGATGTTTAGTTATGATTTTCCTGTTTCTTTACCCAGGTTCACTTGCTCTGCTGTGCTTCTCACTCTGCTGACTATTTTGACACACAAATCCATGAAGTTCTGCAATGTTTTCATCAGTTCTGCTTGTTACTGGCTGCCCTGTCCTCTATTCAGCAGCGATACTTCTGTTTCCCTCAGAACAACGTTGAATCCATTCATATACTGCTGTTTTCTTCATGGCATTATCCCTATAAACTTGGACTAACATGTTCCTGATTTCACTTCCACTCTTGCCCAGTTTAATGAGAAATTTGATGTCTGTTGCTCTAGTTCAAACTCCACGTTCTTGAGACAGCACATGAAAGCACGCAACAAAATAATGTACAATCCTCAACAAGGCACAGCCAGCCATCCACATGAACATGGCGGAGAGACATTGATATCTCAGGGCGGTGAAACCTTACTGAGCTGTTGGCACAGTGATGCCAACTTAAGCACATGGTGGCAAGTTCATTGAATTAATTGTTGGATTTCATATGCCAGGAAACCACAGTATCGGTACCTGAAGGGATTTGGTATTTCAAAGTGGAAGCCATGATTGATGTTTATGAAATATCCAGTGGAAAAAACCAAAGAGGAGCTTTGAGGGGAAAAGTGGCTGAAAAGATGAAGTCTCATGGGTAAATGTTTGAGAAACGCCAAATATATTTATAAAGGTGGGGACTTCATAGGAATTGCTCTAGTGGGTTGCTAAAAGAATCAATAAAGCACAAGTTTAAAGCTAATATATCTATTAATTGGAAAATAAAAATTCATCATTCTTTATATTTCCTTTCTTGTTTGTAACTCAATCTTAAGTAAATTAAACTACCAGCAACTACAGCTTAACCTGGAAGACTGGTCATCCCTGGCAGTCATGTAGGAGTTAGCTTTGAGTAGATTCCCTGCTGCCATGCTTTTTCTTCATTGTACTTCAGTGAGGTTATCATAAAAATATACTTTTCATAACTTAGGTCCCATTACTACTCTTTTAAGATATTTCCAAAAATTTGCATCTAAGTTCCATATTATCAATATATTATTAGAATTATTTTTGAACTAGACCCTGCTTACAGTCTTTCCTAGAATGCTTCAGCCTAAATGCATCCCGGAATGCATTTTACTTTTTCTGATTATTAATTTATACAAGCTGTTCAATTTTCCTCAGTTATAGGGTATGCACAAATCTACTCAAACATCAACTATTCTATTTATAACAATTCCTCAATTTTTATCTTAAATATCTCCACCTCTGGGAAGTTTACTTCACTGTCTTTTTACCTCCATTCAAAATATTATCAGAGTACTTTCATCAACATATAAAAGCATAAACTGTCTTCAAGAAACAGATTGGGGTGGAATTAGAGGCTCTAATTTTCAGAAACTTGCCTTTGGGGGAAAGTTTTGTCAGTTTTTGTGAAACCAAGGAGATAAAAGTTCTTTACAAGGAGAACTGATTAAAGAAATGAAAAATAGCACAAACAAATGCAAAAAGAGTCCACACTTGTGGATTGAAAGAATGGGCATTATTAAAGCACGCATGGATTTGGGATTGCACAGTGTCATCAGAAGGCTATTCTTTTCCATCTCTTGTCTCTACTGGTCTCTGGTTTCATTCTCCTCCAGTGTCAGTGATATAATCATTAGCAGACCCAGATTCTCAGTGCCCCAGTTTAGTAATCTCAGATCTTTCCCAGTGATCATATATCAATCTTATTCCTAGAAAAGACTGACAGGAATGATCCCTCACCCCTGAAACAGCCAAAACAATGGCCTTGGAGTTGAGAACCACTTCTTGGCAACTTGGGGGCACAGGCTCATTCATAATTGATAGAGGAGCATAGTAACTGACAGTGTGATACAGAGATGGAGATATCCAAATAAACTAGAAGATTATACAGATCAAAATACACTCACATACACTCACATGCAGTCACAATTAGGGCAGCTCAATTATCTCTTTTTCTCCCCTGGTGGGGCTAAACAAATCTTTGTTTTGGTAGAACTTTACACTCAGCCCCATCATGATGTTTATCTCATTGTACCATGTCTTTTTATTCATATGTATAATTTCACACACTCCCTGGTAGGCAGTAAATTTCTCAGTGAGAGAGTAATTGTTTTTTATTTATTTATCACCAATACCATGTAAGGGATGGCCAAGAAAAAAAAAAAAAGCAGGCATTGCGCAAATGTTTTCTGAATAAGTAAGTACCAAAATCAAAACACAAGTGCCACATTTTTCTGCTAAATTGCATTCAGGAGCTAACCATCCATGAACAGTTCTGTTATTTATTGAACAGTGGAAAGGACCAATTTTGTACTTGATAAAATATTTTAATGTATGCATTGTATATTATGTTTAACATAATCAGCATTACATAGAATAATGACTTGCCTCAAAGACAAACTCCCTGGCAGACCCTAATATTAAAAGGCTTTATTTATTTGGCAAGGTACAGTGACTCATGCTTATAATCCTAATACTCTGTAAGGCCAAGGGAGAAAGATCCCTCAGGAGTTCATGACCAGCCTGACCAAGAGTGAAACCCCATCTCTACTAAAACAGAAAACTAGCTGAGAATTATGAGTGGGAGGGGTTTACCCCAGACCCACCTGCAAGAGTTCCTCCTCATCACCCCGGTAGTGAGGACAGCACACACAGAAACTGCCTGATCAGGGAATAATGAAGAACTTGGATAAAAGACTGGGTCCCCTAAGAGGACAGTAGGATGGAAAGTAGCTACAAGAGTCACTTGACTACAAGAGTAGCTACTCGGGAGGCTGAGGAATGAGGATAGTTTAAACCCAGAGTTTGTGGTTTGTGGTTGCTTTGAGCTCTGTTGACCCGGCAGCACTCTAGCCTGGGTGACAGAGAGAGAGAGAGAGAGAGATTCTGTCTCAAAAAAGAAAGAAAGAAAGAAAGAAAGTTCCATTTATCAGTCCCAGGACATTAGGCTTGGAAAATTTGAATATGGCCATTTAATCTCCATGCTGCCCTAATTATTAGAGATATGTTTTCTTTCTTCTACTCTGTCTCTCTTTTTGGTTCCTTTGTTGTCAAATATCTTTGCTGAATAACTTTAAAAAATAACATGAAGATAGCAACAGCCATGTTATTGTTTTTATAATTATGAGGACAATATTTGTGCATTACCAATTATTAAAAGTACATTTAAATCATTATTCACTTGTGCAATTGCATTATTTTCTGAATAATGCAGCACCTACATGGATTACTCAAGGAAGGAACGCAGTGTTCCTGGAGTCCTTTAGTTTCTCGTTATATCAGCATATCATTCACTGTTGCCACCACAGTCTTCTCACTCTGGAAAAAAAGGCATTATTAGTCAGATGATGGGGTGAGCTTGATAAAATAAGTGCAACGATAATTTTAGTTAGTTTATTAAACTCCCAGAAGACAAAATAAATTATTTTATAGTTATTTGAGGCTTTTGGCTAAGGATATTCTAAGACATCATTGAAATTAATATATTTTAAGTGATCACTTTCTGTTACTTTTCCCATTCATAACAAATTTTGTGATTTTCAAGTTTTTAATGTCTCTTTTCCTTTATGCAAACACGTTCAACATCCACATGAATTGTTCCTCAAAATATCAGATTTATTATCTGAGAACTGAAAAAGGCTCAATATCTTTAATGAATGTGCTGTCTTAGATTGTAATCATTTGTGCAACGCGTATTCACTGGGTATAAACAGGAACTAAACTGCTATGTTTGATGCTGGTTTATTTAATTGATATAAAATTAATACATATGGGGTATATATAGTAGACATTGCATTACTATTGATATTTTCTCAGCATTATGGTGAGATGATAGCTGATATTCTTTAATGTATGTAAGTGGTAGTTCAATGTAATGTACTGAATCTGCAGCCAAAGTCTTTAGTCAAAATACAAAGTTCTCTGACTGTTATCTTTGTAGGAGATGCTGAATCCTTCTATGCCTCAATTTACTCATTTATGAAGTAGATAATATCAACTCATAAGATTATTGTAAAAAATAAGTTTTAGTTATATTGACATTTTTCTATCTAACTCATGGGATTATTGGGAAAATTAAGTTTTAATTTTTTTCTATCTAGACATGATAAAATATACAAGACATAAATTCTTTACCAGTATCAAAATATGGGACATTTATTTTGTCTAACTACAAACAACCCTCTTTATCCCTCAGTAAGAGATTTGAACAGAAACATTTCCAAGGATGGCAGATGAATGGCCCACAAACACATGAAAAAAGGCTCATCATCCTTAACCATCAGAGAAATGCAACCACTGTAAGATATCACCTAACCCCAGGAAGATTAGCCCACATCACAAAGTCCCAAAACACCAGATGCTGGCATGGATGAGGAGAGAAGGGAACACTTCTACACTGCTGGTGGGACTGTAATACAGCCTTTTTGGAGAGAAGTATGGAGAACCCCCCAAATATCTAAAAGTAGACCTTCCATTTGATCCTGCAATCTCATTACTAGGTGTCTACCCAGAAAAACAAAAATCATTTTACCACAAAGACATTTGCACCAGAATGTTAACCATGGTTCAATTCTTAATTGCCAAGTTGTGGAAGTAATCTAAGTGCCCATCAACCCATGAATGGATCAACAAATTGTGGTATACGTACACTGTGGAATACTAGTTAGCCATTAAAAAGATGTAGACTTTATATCTTTTACATTTACCTGGATAGAGTTGAAATACATTCTTTTCAGTAAAGTATCAAAAATAAATATCCAATGTACTCCATATCAATACAAAATAAATAGATAAACAATTACATTCTCATAAGAACAATAAAACACAACTATAGTCTACCATGGGGAAAGAGGGAGGTAGGAGGAGGGGAGGACAATTGGCGGAAGAAGGGAAGGCAGGGGACGGGATCTCACCTGATGTGCACATTACCAGGGTATAACACACTCCCTGGGTGAGGGGCTCTTTAGCAAATGGAACTTTACCCTGGAAGTATGAACAGTGTGACCTAGAAATCTGTACCCTCATACTAAATTGAAATAAGAAGCAAATTTAAAAAGATAAATATATGCGCATTTACAATCTAACTCGGGGGAAGGTAAGAGGCAGGGGGAGATAGAGAGAGGTGGATGACCAGATACAAAATTGTAGTTAGATGAGAGAAATAAAGTCTAGTGTTCTCTTGCACAGTAAGACGACTATAGTGAAGACTAATATCTTGTACAGTTCAAAATAGCTAGAAGAGAAAATTTTAAATGTTCTCACCACTAAGATGCGATAAATATGTGTGAATTACCCTGATTTGATCATCACATCACACACTGCACGCGTGAGTTGAAACACCACATTTTATCCATCCATAGATCTGTGCAGTTTGTATCTGTCAGCACCACTGTTGCAGATAATATTTGGCTTTCATATAATGTAGTTGTGGTTTTTAATTTTTTACAGTGGAAAATAAATCTCAATCATTAATCTTGTAAGTATTATAGCCTTTAAGAAATTTTGCTGGTCATTTTTAAACAACACTATACTGCATATGAATGAATGTTCATACATACATAGTATGTCTATTTTTCAAATTACAATGCTGGATATTTTCTGTGTGTGTATGTAATTCAAAAAAATATGTATATATATGTGTGTCTACATATAATTTAAAATATTTTCTGATATTCATAATACTCTCAATAAATATTTTGCTCAATTTCACATAAAGAACTTACATGATTGAAGGGATCACCTCTATGGTTTATCTCACAAGGGTACAAGTGAATCTTTCTAAAAGTAGAATATAAACGTCTTGACGCAATAAAACTAAGAAAATGACATGAAGGCTGAGTTAACCACTTTGAGCAAAATATTTCAAATTGTATATGAAAACACCACACTGTACCCCATGGTTACATTATTGTACACAGCTATGATTTAATTAAAGAAAAAAAGAACTCACATGATTATCTAAAGACACATCCCAGGTTATAATCTTTAATAGAATTGGTGATTATTTTTATTTGATTAGAAATACAAGGCTAAAAGCCAAAAAAAAAAATTCTTAAAGAAAAGTTGTAGTATCCTGTACATATTGTACTCTGAGAGTTCAGATGATTTATTTAAAATGATGAGAAATGTAAATATTCAAAATTATATTTACAGTGGAGCTAGTGTGCATTTTAGAATAAAATGATTATGGGGAAGAATAGAAAATTTAATATCTTCACATTCTCAGGAACACAAAGCAATTAACTGCTCCTTATTTCAAAACAAGTTATTAAAATAAAGCAATCCTCTGAAAAACAGAAAGGAATAAAATTTAACAGCTACACCATTTTAGTTATTTAAAGATAGTAGAATTATGCTATATCTGACCCATTTTTAAATACCGGTTGCCTAATTACCAGATAGGTTACTATTCTATTCCCCATTTTAACACTCGTGAATGTGCTGCTTGCTCCTACGTTGTGGCACTTCTTACTGGTCATGCCAAATACGCACAAATACCATGACTATGAATCCACAGAAACAGCTATAATCTGCAGTATTTCCTCTCTGATTATATTGTCTTTACTGTTTGAATAACAAACAAGACTAATTTTGTCTCGAAACGTACCTTAAATTCAATCTGTTCCTATTACCTATTGCTAGATTAAGAAAAGAGAAGGCTCTAAAGTGTCACGGCTTGAAACATGATTTCAGTCAAGTAGCTGCAGTTTACCCAGCCTCTGTGAGGACAGCTCATCCCCACTCTATTTGGCATCAGAAGCTCGAAGGCTCAGGGTTGAAATCTAATATTAGAGACTCACTAACACATGCGTCTGGTACTTGAACATGTGTATCAGCTGAGAAGACCACCAGAAAAGCTAAGGCTGTCCTTCATATACGGATTCTTCAGACTGAGCTCCCTGAATTATCTCAGAGTCAGTTGACCCAGGTGTGTTGTCTCCAGAGTCATAAATCATCACTTCTGTTGCCTTCTGTTCAGAAACCTTACTGAGTTTAGCTCATATTCCCAGGGAGGGGTGTTAGATTTCACAGTGCTAAGCTTACATCCATTGACTAATGTACTAATAATAATCACTAAGCTTGATTGTGTCCATTGCCCTAATGCTGCCCCTTCTCCTTCCCCCCCTCCCCTTTTTTGCTTGATCAGTCAGCTAGTAGAAGGACAATTTTTCTTGTTCTAATAACTTGGAGTGAGTAGAAAGTATTTCCTGGGGAAGTGCCCGTAGCACTATTTGTTGTCTGAGTGATAAAGCTACATCTTATCAGTGGCTCTACTCAGATGGAGAAGACCATTATAGCACTTTTGGAAATCTCAGTATTTTTTCCCTTTGTCTTTGGCGTCTGAGTTATATATTTATTGCAAACAAAGGTGTACATAATATTCATTGTAAAAAAAGGAGGATTATAAGAATTAAGTTTAATAATAATACTCCCAAGTTTGTAAGTACAATCAATCCATCAAAGATTGTAAGTTGATCTTTATTTTGCACTTTAAAAAGTGGTTTACATAAATGCCTTTCGAGGTTGATGATGAAATTATTTGGATGCTGAAGTCATTTTCACTGGAATGTTTCACACTGGTAATTTTCGTTGTCCCTTGTCACCTATAGCTGTGGCAAAAGGCTCCTTCCACGTAAATGAATGAGCAGAGGAATCATAAAAGATTTATTTCTGCTGCCCCATTTTTCTTATTTATATCTAACATTCTGCCCATTTGCCACGAGCTTCCCCACATTTCAAAAACAGCTAGTCGTCTTTGAGAACAAATTGCGCTATTTACTTCTTTCCTCAGAGAAAACAAATGGTTTAGCGGGTGAGATGTCCACAACGCCAGGAAAGCCTGTGCCGTGTATTCCTAGCAGAAGGGGCAGATCTTCTGTCAGTAACTCCCAGCACAGTCATGCCAGGACTCAGAACTGCACGGGGTTACATATTTGTTCTTTATATAACTTTAAAGCCCTTCAAAAGAAAAATTAACAGATACTGCTATGCAGATATATAGGCTCACAACAAAGGCCTGGAAACAGATTATTCATAACAACCAAAGTGTTCTGTTATAGTTCTATAATTTAGTACACACAGAGACACAAATACGGACTTTCAACTTCAATGACAGAAAATACTTTAAGTTAAATTAATACGGTTAAATAATAACAGAAGGAAAATAATTTTCTTTTTAACAGAAATTGAAGTGCATTGATTACAAAGATCAATAAGTTATTACGATGTAGTATTTATTATTTCAGCCTCAACTGTGCTTCGATGTTAGTGCAAGATATGCAGCAATTTTAATTATATGTTTATCATAACACTCATTGTTTGTAGTACAGAAAACAAAGTAAATTAGAACATATTTTTCCCCTGTGCTATTTTATAACACACATTTTATTCTAGCATAACTTAATTGCATGTAAATAATTGGAAGGCAAACAGTTGACAAAATGTGTCTGCTTCTGAGTTTACTCTGTCCATGTCTTATTCTATTCACATATAGTAAAAGAGATTTTATAAAGCAAAGCATACACTTCCACATAAAACTTTTCCATAAATATTAGTTCACTTTTTATAATATGCTACTGCCTTTTATAAATATTTTTCAAACAAATCATCATATTAAAACATGAAAAGATAAATAAAATATAAATGTAAAACAAATTATAATATTGAAACATAAAAAGAAAACTAGATTCTAATGTTCACTGGAATTATACTACATGGCAGACTTACTTGACATAAATTTTACATATTCTTAAAAACTTAATTGGCACAGGTATTTTTTATGATACACATTTTTATCCTTATTACACAGATGAGAAGATTGACATCGATAGAGGTTAACCAAGTTCTTCTTCTTCCCTTGCCCATCCCCCCCAACAAAAGGTAGAGAAATAATTATTCCAAGCTAATTAATTTAGTTCATGACTTGGTGCAGTTAAAAGGTAAAATGATTTCTGGTGTAAAATTTGGAAATCCCTAACATACCCTGGCTTCTGACAAGAAGTACAAATTTGGAGATCCCCAGACCACCCTTAAGTTCAATAATTTACTAGGACTCAGAACTCTGGAAAGCGGTTTTATTCACAGCTAGAGATTATCTTAGTGAAAAGATACAGATTAAAATTGGCAGGAGAAAGCGGTACATAGGGCAGCATCCCTGAGACAGGCAGGTACAAATCTCTCGGTTGTGTTCTCCGAGCAGAGCTTACTGACAGTGCACTATCTCTGCTGCGCTGAGCTACAGCGGTATGTGGGTATGTGTGGGTGGTTGCCAGCCATGGAGGTATGCATGAGGCTTGGCGCCCAGAGTCTGCATCCCGGCTTGGTCATATAGACATGGCTGACCACCCACATGGCTGCTTTACTCTCCAACCACTAGACTGACACCGAGTGGTCCAAGGTCCTCCAAATAAACTACATTTCAGCACAGATTATCATGTATGGCCAGACGCCACCTGGTAAACAAAGGAACTCTCAGCAGATGGGACTTTCCCGGGGCTTTGAGATTTCCTCCCAGGAGCTTAGGGCAAGGACCAGAACTCTGTTTGATCAAGGTTTATCTTTAACCACACAGATGTCCTGATGCAACAAGAAAGGGGCAGAAAGTGTATTCCTGACAAATATCTCAATGATTCTGCAGCAACAAAGCATTACATATGTGATAAACTTTGTATGTTCAGTGTGAATTAGAAGATGGTCTATTTTCTTCATGGTCCTTCTCAATTTTCAAACGATTATTTCTTAAATTCTAGTGTTTAAGAGAAATAACTTAAACTCCACAAAATAATTTAAAGCAGTTTAATCAGAGCCAAATGTATACAACCATGGGGTAGAGAGCCAGCCCGAGAGGCCTTGGGCCAGTGTCCCACTTTGATTGTGTGAGACTCTGATTTCATATCATACATTTTAGAAAGACAAGAATTCCATATAACATCACAAATCAAAACATGGAATGCGTACAATGGTTTGGACAGAAAAGGCAGCACAGCGCGGAGTGAGGGCTTACAGGTTATAGATGGGCATAAAGGTTTTTTGATTTATAATCAAAAGAAATGAAGGGTTAAAGAAATAAAGCTTTATCTAATAGCATGAACTGTTTAAAGGTAAGAAAATCTATTAAGAGAGAGCCACTAGATATTTACTGAAATTCAAGTGATCTCATAAGTAAATTGATGGCCTGCAGGTGGGTTCAAGCTTTGGCTTACATGGACTTAGGCCTATTAATGATTTTGGTATCTTATTTTTACAAAGAATTACTACGAAATGGAGGGGCCATCATTAGGTGTATTAGTGCAGTCTGGTGTAGCTCCAAGTAGTCTCTGAAAACAGCCAGAAAAGTAAGGTTTATTAACTATTAACAGCTTGTGTAGCCGCAGGGCCCTGCCTGAGTGACTACAGACCTGTGGAAAGCGCAACTTTGAGGTTTTACGCACAACTTGGTTTCAAGGAAGCTGGCTATCTCCTAAGATATCACAGTGCCAGGCAGCTGCCTGGGTGCTCAGTTTCTAGAATGTTCTTGGTCAAAAAATGACCAAAACCCCAGTGTAAGGCGAGGGTGAGAAACGTTTATTGAGAAAGAGAAAAATTGTTTTACGGAGTAAGAGCAAGGTTTCCAGAGCAAGATATAGAGATATATTTCTCATAAACAGCAAAAAGCCTCCATGGGTGTGGCCAAGAAAAGGCAAGGAGGCAAAGGTTGTGGCCACGGGTTATCTCTCTCTCTCTTTCTTTTTTTCTTGAGACAGAGTCTAACTCTGTCACCCTCGGTAGAGTGCTGTGACATCACAGCTCACAACAACCTCAGACTCTTGATCTATAGCGATTCTCTTGCTTCAGCCTCCCAAGTAGCTGGGACTACAGGCACCCATCACAACACCCGGATATTTTTAGAGATGTTCTTATTCAGGCTGGTCTAGATCCTGTGAGCTCAGGCAATTCACCTGCCTTGGCCTCCCAGAGTGCTAGGATTATAGGTGTGAGCCACCATGACCGGCTGCCGGCGTTCTTTTTTATAGTCCTGGGTGGGGCCAACAGCATTTAGAGGTCACTTTGGAGCCAGTCTTCCCGCCCATGTGAACCTCCCATGAGCCTCTCTGAGAGCCCATAGGGGAGTATGGGTTCCAATGTAGATTTAGCTAATGACGTGAACATGTCTTAAGGCTGTTCTAGGTCACTTTTAAGACTATTGCACCTGTTCTGAGACTAGAGAGCCTTTGACATCCTTTTGCAGTTGGTGTGCTAGGTTCTGAATGATAGATGGGGAGGGTGATCCCTCCTCCCCATGTATGAGCTTGGGACAGAATTAAGGTGGGTGGCACCAAGAAATAGCTGGGTGGCCCCCTTTATCCTCCTTTCCCAGGACAGCTGCTCCTAACTACCTTCCTAACAGGTGTGTCTGGTCTACCTTCTACCTGTGGACAGCAAATGTTTTTCTGGGATCCCTTTGGCCAAGAGGGTCACTATTCCGTAGACTGGGGGTTTAATATTTTATCTTAGTTCACACTAGTCTATCCTCAATTATACAGCAGAAGAAAGAATTTGTATGACTCCCACTATAAAACTACTTAACAGTCCCTAACTTCATCAAAAAGTAAAGAACAATATACACTTTGAGGTAACAAAGATCTTATCAACACTGGAGCCTCTTGTGAAATTTCTGCATTCCCAGATACAGAGAATACAGAAAAGCAGGTGCTGCTATGACTTTCAAATGATTATTCTGCACTGAGACTTACATTCAAGAAGTAGATTTGGGGCGGTGTCTGTGGCTCAAAGGAGTAGGATGCCAGCCCCATATACCAGAGGTGGTGGATTCAAACCCAGCACTGACCAAACCCTGCAAAAAAAAAAAAAAGAAGATGAAGTAGATTTGAATAAAGTTCCTATGTGTTCTTTCAGGTTCATAAGTCCAAGTTTCTCCAAAATAAGAGTTAGTTTTACATAAAAATGAGTTAATATCTTAGTTTAATTCATATTGATGGGTGAGTGAGTTTTATTAGAACTAATAACTATAAAAAAATTCCCTGTGACATTCTGAAACAAGATTTTTCAGATGCATTTTTAGTTACAAGATCAAATTTAGAATACAGTCCCTACTGACTCACCTGTCTTATCCCACAAAAATATTATGCCAGCAAAAATTACACACTGAACCATTACTGTGGATCTATGTGTGAGTTTCAAATAAGATGAACACTGCGTGTTACATATCTGGTTATAGGGAATGTGTTTTGGTTAATGAATACTGTCCCACAAAAGTACAGGTTTTAGAGAAAATAAAGAGAGCTTCCTACATAAAAAAACATAACAAATGGGTGGTGCCTGTGGCTCAAAGGAGTAGGCACTGGCCCCATATACTGGGAGTGGTGGGTTCAAACATGGCCCCAGCCAAAAAAAAAACGCACATAACAAACACTACTTTCAAATGCTTTAGTAAAGAATCAAGAAATAGGCTTGGCACCTGTGGCTCAAGTAGCTAAGGCGCCAGCCACATACACCTAAGGTGGCAGGTTCGAATCCAGCCCAGGCCCACCAAACAACAATGATGGCTGCAACCAAAATATAGCCAGGCGTTGTGGCAGGCACCTGTGGTCCCAGATACTTGGGAGGCAGAGGCAGGAGACTCCTTGCTTGAGTCCAGGAGTTGGAGGTTGCTGTGAGCTGTGATGCCATGGCACTTTACCCAGGGGGAAAGCTTGAGACTCTATCTCAAAAAAAAAAAAATCAAGAAATAGTGTCATTAAAATTATGCTTTATTTGCTTTTTAATGCTGCTATCTCTTCTTGTTAAATGATTATTATTTAAACTAATGTTCAGTGAACTATTAAGTGACGTTGTTGATTGTTATCATATGCATGTACCCCATACATTATTTCCATCAGAAAATGTCTTTTGGTGGCGTCCCTATTTTTAAACCCAACTAGTTTTTTTTAAAGCTTACCTCCTTTCCGATTTCTCAGAAATAAAAAATGTTGTATTCCTATGTATTTAAATTGTGAGAAGAGCAATTATTTGGGGGATAAGAGTGCTAGGGAGTTTTCTACACTGAATGGAGATAAAGCTCACTGTTACCAATGTCAGATTACATCCAGTTATTCAGCATCAGACCGTTTAAACAGATAATAGATCTTGATTCATTTTGACATATATGTCTAGCCTGAGTATAATCTGTAATGTGCTTCATTCAGCCTCTCAAATTTAACGGAACACCTTGCTTCCTTGGGAGCGGTCACGTACGTTTCATGTGGTTTTCCAGATATGCTGTACTGGAGAGTTTTATGCCTTATAAAACTATGACAAGAGCTATTGAGTTTACTATAGAAGACATGATAACATGAGGGACATTTGTTATTTACTGAAGAAGAGGGAAAGTGTTTCTCCTTTATCAGAAATACTTCAACCTGCATAATAATTTTAAGCTTTATACCCTAACATAATTAATCATATTTTAATTTATTAGAAAAATTAATATAATTGGAATAAAAGACTTTATAGACTAGACCTGTGTCCAAATATTTCCTGTAAGAAAAAAAGTATTTCATGTAAAAAAAAAAACCAAAAAACAAATATCTTTTATGCCTTCAAGGTTAAACATCTATTTTCTACCTAATGACAGTGGGACAAGCTTCTGAGTGAAATGAAGTCTTCAGGCCTATAGAGGTAGACTAGGAAGGACAGTTACACACAATTCAGTTTCCATAAACAGTTCTGTCAAAAATTATCATCACATTGCACCATCTAAATTGCTGGCACTCAACTATTCTTAACTTTAAATCATAAAAACTCACAAGAGTATAGTAAGAGCTCCCATATTCCCCTTACCAAGATTCACCAATTTTTAATATCTCATCACTTTTGTTTTATCCTTCTTTCACTTGAATATATACCAGATTCGAGGTGGATAAAAGATCTAAATCTAAGGCATGTTTCAGTGAAAATCCTCCAAGAAAGTGTGGGGAAAACACTTGAAGCTATCGGCCTTGGGAAAGACTTTATGAAGGAGACTCCAGTGGCAATTGCAATAACAACAAAAATAAGCAAATGGGACTTAATTAAACTAAATAAACAAAGGAGACAATAAACAAAGCAAATAGATTACCATCAGACTGGGAAAAGATATTTGTATATTATGAATCTGACAAAAGCTTGGTAACTAGGATCTACAAAGAACACAAATTAATCAGCATAAATAAAGCCAACAATCCTTATATCAATGGGCAAGTGAGATGAACAGAACCTTCTCTAAAGAAGACAGACAAGTGGCTAACAAGCATATGAAAAAATGCTCATTGTCCCTAATTATTAGAGAAATGCAAATCAAAACCACCCTGAGAGAATGGGCCATATCACAAAGCCTCAAAACTGCAGATGCTGGCGTGGACATGGAGAGAAGGGAACACTTTTACACTGCTGGTGGGACTGCAAACTAATACTATTCTTTTAGAAGGAAGTATGGAGAATCCTCAAAGAACTCAAACTAGACCTCCCATTTGATCCTGCAGTCCCATTACTTGGCATCTACCCAGAAGAAAAATAAAATCCTTTTATAATAAGGACATTTGCACTAGACTGCTTATTGCAGCTCAATTTACAATTGCCAAAATGTGGAAACAGCCTAAATGCCCACCCAACTAGGAATGGGTTAACAAACTGTGATATTTGTATACCAAGGAATGCTATTTAGCCGCTAAAAAAGATGGAGACATTACATCTTTTGTATTAACCTGGATGGAAGTGGAACACATTATGCTTAGTAAAGCATCCCAAGAATGGAGAAGGAAGAATCCTATGTACTCAACTCTGATATGAAGACAACTGATGCTAGTACCTGTGGGGAGAGGGGAATAGAGGAGGGGAGAGAGGGTAGGAGAGAGGGGAGTTTGGGGGCACAATGTGTGATACCCTCTTGGGGGCAGGACACTATTAATAGAGGCACTTCATCCAGCAAAGGCAAGCAGTATAACCTGGCTCATTGTACCCTTAGTGATTCCCCAAGAAACAAAACAAAACAAAATAAAACAAATATATACCTACTATTTTTTTCCCTGGAGTACTAGCAAATGGGTTGAATTTTTCATGTTCTTTCACCCCTTGGTACTTAGATGTGCATTTCCCAACACAGATACTTCCCTATATAACAACAGATTCAGAGACTTGCCTAGTCATATTCAGAAAATTTAAGATGGATAGAATTCTTTAATCTATGTCAATTGTCCCAGTAATGTCCCTATAGCTTTTTCACCCTACACAGAGTCTGGTTCAAAACCATGGGTTATATTTGGTTGCCGTGTGGCCTCAGGCTTTTATAATCTGGAGCGGTTCTTCTGTCTTTCCTCCTCATTTATAACCTTGATATTTTTAAAGCAGTCCAGTTATTTTATAAAATATCCCTCAGTTTTGTTTTGATGTTTCTTCATGATTAAATTGAAGCTCTGCATTTTTGGCTCGAGTCGGACAGAAGTGACCGCCCGTCCATCCCCGTGTCACGCATCTGGAAGGACAGCACGTCCCGCTTTCCTGTCATTGATACACACTTTCATCACTTTACTAAAGTGTTTTCCATTTTATCCACTGCACAGCCCCTGTTCTTCATTTATAACTACTTAATAGGTGGTTTGTAGGATTACTTAACTGTTATTGACCTACAAAAATATGCAAATTTCATACACTTCCACATAATAAAACTATAAATAACTACTTGTCCAAACCAGTCTCTTTTTCAAAAGTGCCCTTACCCCAAACCTTGTCCAGTTAGATTGTCAACAAGAGCTTTTATTGATGATGCTGAAACCTGAGTTAAAGTATTTCTCAGTAGAAATAACAAACAATCATAACATTTTCTCTTTTCTTCATCAGATATTTTTCAATAACAAATATATGCCTGGGCAAATACTTAAACTAAAAAATAAAAAAAAAACTTGAAGAGAGACAAAATATTATTTTTCTTAGTTGAGGAATGTCATTTCTATAGAATCTGTGTGAATATTGGAACTCCAATACACATTACGACCTAGAACATACCAACATTAACATGGCCACCATTGTCATCATCTTCTTTATCTTGTTCATATAAGCATTGATTTTCAATATGGAAGAATTCCATTGTGAAAATGTAAATGATAGGAAATAAAACCTGCTTCAGTAGTAGTGTTGAGAAATCAAAAAATTGATAGAAATGGCAGGAAGGCAATCATTGATTTCAAGGGGTTTTTTAGTTTTTCTTTCTTTCTTTCTATGGAGACAGAGTCTCACCTTGTGGCCCTCAGTAGAGCACTGTGGAATCACAGCTCACAGCAACCTCCAACCTCTGAGCTCAGGGCAATCCACCCTCCTCAGCCTCCCAGGGTGCTAGGATTACAAGTGTGAGCCACCATGCCCAGCCATTTCAAGTTTTGATTATAAAACATTCATCATCCCTAACGGTAAACTTAAATATATGTATAGATGTATGAATAAGCCACTAAATGCCAAAACTATTTATTGAATATCAATTAAAAACCATTAGATTGCATGTCAGTATTACAATGGCTGTAGAGATAATTCAATTAGAACTTCATTAATTATATTAAATAATATAGAAATATTTGCATGTGGACAGAAAATATTGCTTTTCCTTATTTTGACCTCCAAAAATGAGGTTTATTATAAGAGTAGAAGTAACAATGCTTTGCTGTCTAGGACAGGCAGAGTGCTGTTTAATCAGGTATGCAGTGTGAAGTCAGGGGGACAGGGAAGAGGGGCCTGGGTCTATAGTAACTGACCTCTATACAGTTGTCCTAGTTAATAATCTCCCCCATTTCCTGATATTCTCAACACTACTACTGAAGCCCCAGATAGATTTTTCCAATGGCAATGGACTTGGACATCAGGTTGTTTGATATATAGTAAATCTACAAGTCTCTGCTTTTAAGAACTGATTAGGCAATGTTTAGGAACCCATGTTTCAGAATTATTATTTTAAAATAACCTGTTCTATCATATCTACTTAGAATCATTTGTAGTTAATATGGTTGGTCTTGTGCGTTTATGGTCATATGTTTTAAGAACTTCAGTAACATAGATAGTCCTTTTGAGTGGGAAACCAAAGCTGAAAATTATTCTTTAAAGGAGAGGTGAATTATAACCATTCTAAAAAGTTTAATTTAAAAATACTAAATTGTGAATTATTCTGGAATATTTGCCTGTATTGGCCTCAAATTAACAGTGGCTTTTCCCAGGTTTTGTGGTTCCAATATCGAAGTGACTATTACTTTATTTTTTTCACTTACTGTGGACAAGTGTTGGAGTTCACCAGCTCTGCTTTAAAGAACTTGAAGTTGATGACTAAAATCAGATTCATGGATTTGGATTTTGCTTCTCTTCCCTCAAATTATTTTCAGGAACAGCTTTTTTCTTATGCGTAAGGTGTTTTTAACTTTTAATAAGCTGAACACCCTCTTCTGAATGTACGTCTTCCCTCGACTGTACAATATTGTAGGGTTATCTTTAAGATCTGGTTAGATTTAGTTAAGAATTTATTACATTCCATTATTTAATATACTAAACTTTTGGATGTCGCCTTTAGCTCTGACGTACATCTGCTAAAGGTGCTTGAGCAGTACTTATGATACTGACGCTGAAACTTGCAGGATGGGTGGCTTATCACAGGGCACAGACACCCCAGATAGAAAGACGTTGACATATGAAAAAATCACCTGCACTCACCTCCTGCATGTTCTTGATAAAGAGCCCTATAACTCAACATAGAACATTTATTTTCTTGAGAAGGGGACTATTTTGGCAATGTTATAAATAATATAATAGTGAGGGATTTGGACTATTTAAAATTTATTATTATTTTGTGCACAAAGCCTTAGAATCCATAGTAACTACATTAATCCTGTTAGAATATATCAAGAAGTAAACAACATTTCCAAAAGTCAGTGGACTGTACTGGGTTTTACGATCAGAATATTAACTTCATAATCATTATGTAGGCATAAGTGCAATGAATCCTCTAAGATAATCATTTTGCATAAAAACAAAAAAATGTGAAATCAGCTTCTGGTATGGCCAGACAAGCTTCTACAATATTGAACCTCAGGTAATAATTACAATATGAACAAGAAATGTTTTGAGAAATTATTTCAAGGTCCTAGAGACTATGCAGAAACAGGGATCTTTTAGTGGGAATCCAAGCTCTGGTAGAACAAAGCTGCAAGGTTTGAGCTGTCCATTTTCACAGATTTTATCTTGGGTGGAGACTTCAATCACTGTTGCTTTGGGTGAAAAACTCTAATAGAAAATGTGGGAAGAATCCAAGAAGAGAGAGAGCCAGAAAGAGAGAACTCTAAATTTTCTATTAGCCTCTGCCCACATCTCGAACTTGGCTGAAAAACGGAACAAGCACGGGACAACTCGATGCAGTCTGAGCTTTAAAATATCAGTGTGTGGTTTCATAAATAACACATAAGTACATGATATTTATTTCCCATGACCCATTTATTTAATCCTTACGGAGCATAATCAGAACTACAGTATCAATTCTCATATATTTCAATGTCAAATATAATTTATGGAAAAATAAATGTTTTTCAAATGCACTAGATGAAAATGAAATAATCTTGGATGTGGCCCAACACATAGCAAGCATTTCTAAGTGCCAAATACTTTTTTCCAAATGTAGAAAAGTGTAATGACTACCAAATTCTTCATCAAATTGGCTTTTAATGAAATATTCATTATTTGATCTTGAATTACTCTGTTATTTTCTAGTAGCCAAATGATTTCAGTTTATCTGTTTTAAACTTTTCATTTTGATTGATACATTATCATATTATCTGATACAATATTATGATCTAATATGCATTCTATATGTAAATTCAAAGGCACTTTTTAGGGAAAGCTTTTGCTAGTCTCTGAATCTCTTTCCCCTGCTTCCCTATGGAGAAATGGAAAGTTTGCTTTTACTATCAAATCAAGCATTGGAAAGATGTTCTAATGTGACCCTCACCGAATCTGATCATATTTTGTAGCTTCTGATTGATGTTTGGGAAAGAATTGGAAACCGTGGCTGCCCACTGGTCTATTAATAAAGTTACTGAGTTGGCAAGTACATCGGTTTTCAACTTTGGGGGAGGGATACGGGGAAGGATATGTGAATGTCCCTTCTGCATCCCACGAGGATTACTCAAGATTCAGCTGACAGGAGATGGTTTGGATTCCAGCCAAGGTGACTGATTAGAGGACAAGGAGCTGTCAGTAAAAAGAAACTGGATGTCAGTGGAAGCAATTATAAGTGACCAGGTGGAGAAATTATGTTTTTCCTATTAAAAACACAAAACTGCAGGTTTAAAATGACCAAGGATGGAGCATCTTCAAAAAACATATAGTACTGGTCACGAGAGAAGAGGTTTAGCCTTACACACTGGCCAAACCCACCAGGCACAGAAGTCTGCTTGGGAGAGCTTCACTCAGGGAATACATTCCTGCTTCATGGCTCTTCTGTTCTAAACGTAAAGCAGACAACAGTAGCCTGTCGAGTGGAGAATGGGAATAAGCACTCTTTGCATTTTCAAAAATAATGGTATTGGATCATAATTCTGAGCATGTGGTAAAGAACTTCCATAAATACTTCCATCATGTATCCCCTCAGTATTTCTAAGCCCTGTGAACCCAGTGGCTCACTGGCAACCTCGGTTAGAGACTGCAGAAGCAAATTCCCTACTCAGATGCACCTGTCTTCTGGGCCTGTGGATCATAGGCTTTGTGCCACTGCTAAATCTCTCACTTTGTAGGATCTTAGCTTTTGCTGTAGATTCCTGCAAATCTCGTTAACCTGCACTGCTTTTTTGCTCAGATCATACTCCCATTTTATAAGCGCTTTCAAATTTCTTTCCAATACATTAGTGTTACCACACAGCAATGTCTCCTTGACAAAGACTTTTTGTGCTTCACAAAGTCCGTTTTCTCGACCTTTTCGCCTTCCCCTCAACCCTACACTAATGTAGCATTCAGCCCCATAAAACACATTCTGAGAAGAATTTCTTTGCATTAGGAAAGTTGTGTGTCTTCTGTACCTTTCTGAAATCAACCTGGATGACTTTGGTCTTATCTTATTAAACTGCTACATTGAATTCTCACCTGTACTGTTCATATTACAAGATTTTAAGTGCTGCTCTATTAAGCACTCTTGATACATTAAAGGATGAACAGAGTGTGTCATGTTTCTAAAATCCTTGGTCTTCAGGTCTATTACTTTCTCAAAAAAAAAATAAAATAACAGTGTGAGTCACATGAGATCCTTTAGGGAATGTATGATGAATGTAACATTGTTAAGACTGATTGTGATCAAGCTTCATTAACGTGAACCTGCTGTAGTAATGTGTTGCTTATTGGTGGGGATCTGTTCTGAGAGACGCATCACGAAGTGATTTCCTCACTGTCTGAACATTGTAGAGTGTGTTTATACAAACCTAGATGTCATAGTCTACTACACGCCTGTACTGCTTCCAAGCTCCAAACCTGCAGCATCAGTTTACAGACTACTGTAGCAGTTGTAACTCATTGGTGTTTGTGGATCTAAACAGACCTAAGCATAAGAAAGGTATGAAAATTTGGTGTTATGACTTCATGGGACCATCACCAAATATGCAGCCTGTTGTTGACCAAATGTGGTTAAGTGACACATGACTGTACACAGGTTGCAAGTGGGAGTCAGGGAGCAACAAAAACTGTCACCCCTGAATGAGTCGAAGTCAACCTGAAGCTGGTAATCCTGAAGGTACAGCTCCATCTTGCGTGGCTAATGGATTACCATTACATTTTTCAGAACATCTTTAATTAAGATTCCACTTTCCAAAAGCCTGACCCTTTGCTCTATGCAGATGGCACTGCTCTTTCTATATCCTCTTCAGTTCCAACATTTCATTAAATTTTTCTTCTCACTTTTTCTTTCTTTCTTTGTTTCTTTTCTTTTTTTTGACAGAATCCCACTATGTTGCCCTTGGTAGAGTGCTATGGCGTCACAGCTCACAGTAACCTCAAACTCTTGGGTTTAAACAATTCTCTTGCCTCTGCCTCCCAAGTATCTGGGACTATACCTGCCCACCCCAAGGCCCAGCTATTTTTTAGTGCAGTTGTCATTGTTGTTTTAGCTTCACCACTTTATAGAATGTTTCCCATAGAGATGACTGGTGTTTCCTCCTCTCGGCCCATGACCTCTTTGACTGCCAGGAACCATTGGCACTACTGACCATTTTATAGTTTAATTCAGTTCGGCAAATAACAGTCTACAAATTATGCTCTTGGAAATAATTCCCCATAAGAGCATTGATTTTGTTTCTTACATATATTCCCAGGTTGCTTTGGTGATTTTAGGCTTTGTGGTTATTGAATATAAATAAAAGTTTAACACTCCAGGTATGGTTTCTCAGAATAAAAGCTTCATTTGTGCCTTCAAAGTTGATATCCATGGGAATGCTCCCTGGCACACTCTTACAGTAAAAAAAAAAGGACTTTTATCCATGATTTACACATGGATTTTTCAATTAGGAGGGAAAAAGGCAGAAAATATTTATGTTGTACTTTAATTCCTTATAACTACACAAAATACAGTAGAACCTCCATAGCTGACCACCTCCCCACATTGACCACTTCCTTAAATTGACCAAATTTTTGTAGGACAGACGTGCCCCACAGATACTGAGGACAGTTCCTTATGGTGACCACCTCCATATGTGACCAGCTCCTATAGGTGGCTAATTTATAGAGGTTTTACTGTATTTTAATGCTACTTCCTAATATGCTAATATATATACTTTTAATTTCATTATTACCTCAGGCCTGATCTTCAATTCTTTGAAGTCACACTTTTTTTTCTAAAAATGCCTCAAAAAACCCTTTAAGCCAATTCAAATGTTTATTTCTCGAAGAGATAGCATATGTTAAATTTAATTATAACAAAATTTGCACAAAAGCACATGCATTTAACATGAATTTAACAAAGCTTCTGAACACTATTAATAGTGGTTTCCACATAGGTGGATCACATGATATTAGCACGTAACTATCTAAAAATTTAACCAGTATTTAAAAAGCCAAATCTCTTCTCCAATTTTATGTACAAAGATTTGCAAGATAACGTGCCCAAGGGTAGAACTTAGCAAGTACTACTTTTTAACTTTAATTTGCTTTATATTCATTTTAAGCATTTATGATAATTTTCAAATTTCATAAGTATAAACCCTAAGGGCACTTGCTATCAAGAGATGATTTGCATACAGTTTTTCTTATTCCTACATCACTTCCCTTTGCAGATTTAAACACATGGGTTACAGACCTATAGCTCACCGCAGTGTTTACCTAAACTTCAGCTGACTCTGCAGATGTCATTCGGAATTTTTAAATGCTCATGTTAAAGCAAGAAACTTACACAATCGATTTGCAAATTACCTTTCATTATTCCAAGTTTATATTAAGAAAATAATGCCTAAAGGAAATTCAAACTAAAAACCTGCTCCTGGTCAGACTGTTCCACAGGGAATTTGTAGCTATCAATTTCTGTAGGGCATCATTGCCTTAATTTACATATGAAGAAATGAAGGACAAGTTCTTAAAATTGCACTGTGTGTTTGCAGAATTAGGCATTTATAATTTTTTTCTTCATGGAATGTAAGTAAAGCATCCTAAACTCTGACTAATTGTCATATTTGGTAATATTCATTGTGATATTTTTGTCAAACTTCACGATGGGAAAAGTAACAAAGCTACCAATAAGCAGCATTCTTTCCCCCCATTTGTGAAGTCTCGTCAGTGAGTTTGTCATGGGTCAAATGGCACAAGATGACAAATACCAACCAGGCTCGACCCAGAGCTCCACAATTTCTTTGAGCAGCAAGTTTTTGGGAATTGGATTTCCACCTTAGTGACTGCAGGTCAGATAGACATAAAGTGATGTTGAGAGAGGATAGAGCCCAAAACAGAGGAGAGTCTAGACCATGGGTGTGAGGAAGGACCAGCTATGTCAAAATTCTCAAGGGAAAGGCTAATGGAACCCAGCAACGAGATATCCGGGAACAGTCAAGAACCAAAGACTCAATGGTCAGGCAGCATCAGAGATGGCGGCTCACAAGGCAGGAGGTGAGACACTTGGTTCTAATCCCTGAGATACACCAAGAGGTAAGAGAACAATCCCCAGTCCCACTAGCAGTGGAGAAATGTTCCCTTCTCTACACCTTTACACCAACATCTGCAGTATGGGGATTTTGTGATGTGGGCTAATTTTACTGGAGTTAAATGATATCTCCAAGTGGTTTTGTTTTGCATTTCTCTGATGATTAAAGATGATGAGCATTTTTTAAATGTGTTTGCAGGCCATCTGCCTGTCTTCTTCAGAGAAGTTTCTGTTCAAGTCTCTTGACCACATAGAAGTGGGGTTATCTGTCCATTCAACTCTTATTAATTAAATCTCAGGGCCATGCAACCCTCCAGCTATAGCACCTGTTTCATTATAGTAAGCTTC
>CAUYQV010194397.1:0-23339 GCA_963574575.1 Galagoides demidoff | reverse complement strand
CGCCCGCCACAACGCCCGGCCATTTTTTGGTTGCAGCCATCATTGTTGTTTGGCGGGCCCGGGCTGGGGATTCGAACCCGCCACCTTAGGTGTATGTGGCTGGCGCCTTAGCCGATTGAGCCACAGGCGCCGAGCCTAGTTTTTCTATTTGTAGTAGAGAAGAGGTCTCCCTTTGCTCAGGCTGGTATTGAACTCCTAAGCTCAGGCAATCCACTGGTGTTGGCCTCCCAGAGTGTTAGGCTTACAGGCATGAGCCACCACTCTGGCCAATTAATTCATTTATTAATCAGTCTGTTTATTCACAGCCTATCACTTTTGGTGTGCCAGGAACTAGACCAGGTTTCAAGTATGTGAAAATGAATAATGCCCTCCTACATTGCTGGAGTTCTTCATTTACAATGTCATTATCTGTGTGTGTGTGGTAAAATATGCACACCATGAAATTATAGTCTTTTTTATCCCTTCTTGAGTGTACAACTTAGTAGTATCAGGTACATTTGCATTGTTGCGTGACCATCAACACTATCCATCCCCAGAACTTTCGCCACCTTCCCAAACTGAAACTCTATCCCCATTAAGCACTAATTATCCTTCCTCCTCCCCTGATCCCCTGGCATGCACCGTCCTACTGTCTCTGTGTATTTGGCTCCTTCCGGTGCCCCATTCAAGTCCCTGTCTTTCTCTTGTATTTATTTGTTTATTTTTCTTTATTTTTTTGAGACAAGAGTCTCAAGCTATCACCCTGGGTAGAGAGCTGTAGTGTTATATCTCACAGCAACCACCAACTCAGGCTCAAGCAATCCTCTTGCCTCAGTTTTTCTATTTTTAGTAGAGATGGGGGGGTCTCACTTTTTTGCTCAGGCTGGTCTCGAACCCATGAGCTCGAGCGATCCTCCCGCCGCGGCTTCCCAGAGTGCTAGGATTATAGGTGTGAGCCACTGGGCCTGGCCTTGAGCTCCGTTTTTAACTTCCGGTCTGATATGGTTGGTTTCCATCAGGTGTGTTGGGCACAGTTGCCCTGCAAGATGGCTGTATGCCCTTTTCTTTTGCTTTCTCCCCTGTGCCCACATTCCTGCCTGGCCTTTTGGTCCTGTGCCATGTGGGGGCTGGCCAGGTCCCCAGTCTCACGCTTTCATAGGCTGTGATGCTCCAGGTATTCTCAGACGTCCTCTCACAACCTTATCCCTGGTTCCCAGCCACAGCCCCGGGGTAACTACCGCATCTTCCTCTCCCCCTCCCTAAGGACAGTCCTCTTCAGCACCGTCTGCAAGCCCTGGGCTGACATCATTCCTTGCAACTATGAGATGAATCACACCCTCAAGGACCTGAGGTCACTCAAGGCCTTTCTGCTGTCAGGGACCACCGTGACCATCGTGGAGGAGAAGGTGGGCCGGCGCAGGCGGCTGACTCATTCTCCTGTCCTCCCTTTCCTGGATCCCTTGGGCCATCCCTAGCCCTGCTCCTGGCAGCCCACCTGTGCCTCTGCTCACTCAGGGCCACCTTTCCTGTCCCTAGATTCTCTCCTGGCCTTTGGGGTTCTCTGCTGCTGACAGCCCTTTGCCTGCCAAGAAAGGGAAAGGAGAGAAAGACCAGAAAGACAAGAAGGAGAAAGACAAGAAGGAGAAAGACAAGGGAGGGAAAGTGAAAGAGGCCGCCAAGGTAAGGGGCACCCTTAGCCCATGAGGCACCCAGCCACCAGCCCTCGGCTTGGCTTGCCCCACATTCCTGGCCTCTTCCCCAAACAGAAGGGGCCCAAGAAGAAGAAAGAGCCTGCCAGGGACCTCCGCCAGGACCCACCCATCCTGCAGGTGCTGGGTAGCGGCTTGGTGGTTTTGGAGCCCTTGCTCTCAGGGGAGCCTATGGTGTCCACTGTGTGTAACTTTGGGGTGATCCGGACCTTGGAAACCGACAGGCTGACACTTGCCAGGGTATAGTGGGGCCCCCACCACAGCTCTCTGCCTCTGCCTTCACCCTCCACCCTCCTGGCAGAAACCTTGTTGGGCAAGGGAACATAGCTCAGGTTGTGGGAGGAGGAAGGCTGGCGGGGCAGGGCCTTTCCCTGGATGGAACACAGAGGGGTCCCAGGCACAGTGGGCACTCTTCTCCTCAGGTGTGGACTAGGGTGGGCATACTCCTCACTAGGGGATCCCTGTCTCCCTGGACCAACCAGAGGCCCTGGAGGGAGTGGGGTCCACCACAGCCACCCAACACCTCCCCACTCCAGTAAACAGTTCATTTTGTGGTTCTTTTCTCCCAGGATTCAAAGAAGGTTAAGAAAGTTGCAAAAAAAGGTAAGCAATGCAGGTAGTGACTGACTGAGGGCAGAGAGTGTCACTGAGGACCTGTCAGAACAGCCCTGATAGGGGAGCAGAGAGACAGAAGGATGGAGAATCCAGTTTTCTGGCCAGTAGAAGGGCTGCGTCCACCTGGAGCCCTCAGACCATAGCAGCCTGTTGCAGGTTGTGATCCAGGTGGAAAGAGGCGCCCTGGGCAGGAGCTGCAATGGGAGAAGGGCTCAGGGCTGGGAGTGGCCCAGGGTCCTCCTGTTCAGCAGTGTCTGGATTTACCTTTTGGTCATTAGCCCTAATTTGCCATATAAGGAGCCCAGATAGTTCCTGGGCAACAGGAACAGCTGCTGAAGTGTCTGAAATAGGGATGTTTCAGATTTGAGTTTTAGAAAGTACTGCCCGGCTTAGAGGGAGAGACGGGAGACAGAGACCAGCTGGGAGCCTGTTGTAAAAGCATAAGGCAAGATCTCAGCAGAATTGTCCATAGTTCTGACGTCCCAAATTGGAAAACAACCCAAATGTCAGCTGATGAGTGGAAAAACAGTGTGGCATATTCATACAATGGGCTGTTACTCAGCCCTGAAACAGGATGAAATTCTGATGCATGCTACTGTGTAGAATGACCTTGAAAGCATTATGCCAAGTAAAAGAAGCCAGACACAAAGGCTGTACATGGGATTCCATTCATATGACAGGTCCAGAACAGGTCGGTTCATGGAGACAGAGAGAAGGCTGGTGGTTACGGGCCTGACAGGGACAGGGTTGCCACTTGGGGTGATGACAATATTCTGGAACGAAATGGTTCAACAGTTGTACAACATTGTGACTATACTAAAAACCACTGAATTGTACATTTTAAAGGGCAAATTTTATGTACAACAGAGATTTTTTTTAAATCTCAGTGAAAAAAAAAACTTACCCTTAAAAATAAAACATGAGGCAAGAAAGAGCACTAAGGTAAAATTCATAAGGGACATAGACATGAGCAGGAGAGATGGAGTGACAGGCCTGGGTGTCACCTGGGATGCAGAACAGGCTGAGCCCAGAGACCACAGGGAAGAGGAAAGATTCCCACCTTGGGCCTGTAACTTTGGGGACACAGGGTAAGAAGCTCTCTGGTGGAAGCCAGCTCAGCGTTGCGTACATGGGGGTAAATCATGTCCCTTTTCCTCCCTGCCTGCTTTGAATCTGCCCCTCTTCATCTCCTTTGCCAGCACCCAAGTTATACCACCTAAGTCTTCATCCAGATGATGGCAATTGCCACCTTGTAGACCTCTGTCCTCCCCTGCAGCTGCTGTGGCCTCTTCCTGTCAGTCCCCAGATAGTTGCCAATCAGATTGAGTCACTTCCCTGCTTAAAATTCTTCCATGATTTCCTGCTGGCCACACTACGAGACCCATATTTTCATGAAGGCTCTAAGAGATCTACCTGGCAGGTGTACTGACACTGCTCCTGCCACATTATAAAATGTCTCATAATCTCCAGCACACACATTACAGATTCATAGCAGTATCAAACACTGAGTGAATGAAAGGATCAGCTTACAGGGGTTGTTTAAAGCCATGAAAATACTTGAGCTTTGTTGAGCACAGTCCCCTGAGGAACACTACCAATTTTAATCAGGAATAAAAAACAAGATCTTAAAGGATCAAACTTAAGCCTAGAACAAAACTCAAGGATATGTATGTGTAAGAATACAAAAAGAGGGCCGGGCAAGGTGACTCACGACTGTAATCCCACCACTCTGGGAGGATGAGGCAGGTGGATCCCTTGAGGTCATAAGTTTGAGACTAACCTGAGTAAAAGCAAGACCCCGTCTCTAAAAATAGCTGGGCATTGGGGTGGGCGCCTATAGTCCCAGCTACTTGGGAGGCTGAGGCAAGAGAATCACATAAGCCGAAGAGTTTGAGGTTGCCATATGTTGTGATGCCAGAGCACTCTCCTGAGGGTGACAAAGTAAGACTCTGTCTCAATAAATAAATAAAAATAAAACATAAACAAAAAGTATAGCCAGGCATGGTGGTAGTAGTCCCAGTTACTCAACCCAGAAGGCTGAGTTGGGAGGACTGTTTGAGAAATTTGAACTTTAGAGTTGGAGGCTGCAGTGAGCTATGATTTAGCCACCGCCCTCCAGCCTGGGTGACAAAGGGAGACCCTGTCTCTTAAAAAATAAAAAGAAAACAAACAAACCCCCAATTGTGCAAAATTAAGCTCAGAAAAAAAAATGAGGTAAAAAAACCCAGAGCATCAGTGAATTTTGAGACAAATTTAAAGGCATAATATCTATATGATTAGAGTCCCAAGGAGAGTATATAGGAAAAAAACCTGAAGAAGCAATTGCTGAAACATTTTCAAATTTGATGAAATTTTTTCATGAACCTCAAACACAAGAAACATGAAGACAACTAACCAAGGTAGTTAATATTCAGGTTGAAACACACACACACACACACACACACACACTCTGTGTAGAGAAGGACAAAGGATGACAGAATTGTCATCAGAAACAATACAAACTAGAGAAAATAGTGGTGTGGCATCTCTAAATACTCAAGGAAAAATACCTATCAAATTAAAATTATTTCCCAAAAATATTTTTCAAAACTAAAAGTGAAATTAAAACTTTCCCTGATATACAAAAGCTGGAAAAAATGCACCATCTATATTACAAGAAATGTTAAGTGAAATTCTTTGAGCAGAAGAAAAATACCAGATGGAAATCTGGATCTCCACAAAGACGAGACATGCACTGGAAATGGTAATTAAGTGGGTAAAGATATTTCTTCTTATTACTTGTATTTCTCTAAATTGTAGTTGATTGTTTAACGAAAAAATAATATACTGGCTGAGTGCAGTGGCTCACACTATAATCCTAGCATTCTGGGAGGCTGAGGCCAGTGGATCCCTTGAGATCAGGAGTTCAAGACCAGCCTAAGCAAGAATGAGACCCTGTCTCTACTAAAATAGAAAAACTAGTGTTATGGGTGTTAACGGCAGGCGCCTGTAGTCCCAGCTACTTGGGAGGCAGAAGGATGGCTTGAGCCCAGGAGTTGGAGGTTGCTATGAGCTAGGCTGAAGCCACTGTAGTCTAGCTCAGGTAACACAGTGAGACTCTGTCTCTAAAAACATAAAAAAAGAGATCAGCTTATTCTAAAATTCATTTGAAAAGGACCTAAAATAGCCAAAAAACTTTGAAAAAGAACAAAGTTGAAGGACTTACACTACTGGACTCATGCGGATATGGACATATGATTTGATTAACACTTGTCTATATGGGGATAAGATGGTCTTAAAAATTTTAGGTTTCTTTTTACATTTTTGTAAATCCCTTTAATGTCTGGCTTAATTGAAGATACCTGGATTCTCATGGTTACTTCTGCAATCAGTTGCTTGGGATCTGTTGCTACAATTAAAGTGTATGAAGAAAATCCAACTTTGCACAAACATGCAATGAGGGGAATATTTAATAAGCTTTCAAATAATCCAGGATTTTTTTTTTTTTTTTTTAGCAGGCACTGGCTGGGTTCGATCCCACCAGCCCTGGTGCATGTAGCAGTGCCCTACCCACTAAGTTACAGGCACTGCCTATTCTTTTTTTTTTTTTTTTGAGACAGTCTCTTCTCTTGGTCACCCTTGGTAGAGTGCCATGGCATCTTAGCTCACAGCAACCTCAGCCTCTTGGGTTCAAGCAATTCTTTTGCTTCAGCCTCCCAGGTAGCTGGGACTACAGGCACCCACCACAGTGCCTGGCTATTTTTCTTTTCTTAAAGACAGGGTCTCACTCTTGCTTAGGTTGGTCTCCAACTACTGAGCTCAGGCAATCCAACTGCTTCAGCCTCCCAAGTGCTGGGATTACAGGCATGAGCCACCATGCCCGGCAATCTAGAATATTCTTCTTTAATCTTATGCTGAATTTGACAAGTAGTAGTTTCTTAAAGGTTGTTACAATGTGAAAACTGAATCTATGTTGAATTTTCCATAAATTAGATTAGAATCTGTTGGTCTACTTTGCATTTGAATGTATATTTTACCATGCATGAATTATAACATGCACTGGTTATTTGTAAAATGCAGGAGTTATGCAGATCTTCCAGCTGTTGACACATTTCATTACGCATCATCCAAAAATCACACTCTCTAATTAATCGCCACCCATGTCATTGAAGTTTTGGAAAACCGGTAAATTCATGGTGGCAGATGCAATGTTTCAAAATTATAAATTCTAGCTGAAAGTCAAAAAATTATAAACATTTATCAAATGCTTCCAGTTTTTCCCCTGATGTGTCAGAATTATTTCATTTTTAAGAAAATAGCTGCCAAATATCCAAGTCTGACCATCCACCGTTTGTCAGTGTTCTCCTCAGTAAAAATGGTGTTTGCAGAAAAAATTCCAGCTAGTTTTGCAACACTAACAGGTGCGACTTAGTAAATGCAATTTAATGTTCAGCATTAAAGGACGGAAACTTGGGCTTGTGGTTTGGGTCGGGTAATGGACACTTCCAGAGCCGCCAAGAAGCGCCAGCGCACTGGTCTTTGCGAACTCATATGCTCCTGTTTCTGTTTTCTTTAGAAAAGAAAAAATCTGTGACTCAGATGTTAGACAGCGAGTACCGCCCGGAGCCCTTGACGGTGGACGTCCAGATCCAGCTGATCCAGTTCCGCTCGGTCGAGGAGGCGCTGACTGCTGCGTCCCCTCTGTAGGGTGGCGGGCAGTAAAGGCTGCACTGAGCACCCGTGTCTTGTCTGTCCGCGCGTGCGTCCGGGAGCCAGTGTGGTGCGGGACGCCCCTCGGGCCTCAGAGGACGTCCGAGGAGGAGCGGCCTCTGCCCGACCAGGATCGTGCGAAGACCCAGGAAGGAGCGCAGGCCACGTGCCACCGGGGAGGCCCGCGGGGATCCAGCCAGCAGGACCCTCCGCTCCTCCCCCTCAAAAGCTCCGCCCCTCGCGCCGGGGAGGGAGGCCGGGCCCCGCCCACCGCCCAAGCTAGGCTATCTCAGGCCCCCGGGCCGGCGCCGCGGCACCGCAGCACATCTGCTCACCAGTGCCTTGCACCGGCGTCGCGCCCAGGTAGGTCCGGAAGGCCTGGTCGGCTGGCCTGGGCAACTGGCCCCCCGGCCCCGTGAGGGGAGGGGCGGTCGCCAGCGCTGCCTGTGTCTCTGCACCCCGAGCTTCGGCACCGGCCCCTGGAGAGTGCGGCGCCAAGGTTTGGCCTAGGCAGGGTGGTCGCGGCGCTCTCTGGCGGGCACAGCGTGGGGTCCGCGGGACGCTTGGCTGTCGTTCGCCAGCTGGGGGTAGAATGGCCGGAGGCGAGCGAGATGCACCTGGCCAGTCTGGGCGGGTGGCCCTCGCGGGTTCGGCCCTTGCTTCGGCGCCCGCGGTCCCTTTCGTCCCCTACAGCCCTCTGGAAAGTCAGGCGTAAAGATGAACCAGACCTTGGCCCTTTCCCACGTGTAGAGTGTCGGGTCGCCGAGTCCTGCGAGGACCTGAGCCTGACTGTCACCCAAAGAGCAGGCGCAGCCCTGCAGGAGTTGTGCGCAGGTGGAGCCAGTGGCGGCCTCGAAGGCGCGCTCAAGACCCTGGAGGAGGGGCAGGGTCCGGGGGCGGAGGCGGCGGGAGAATCTGGCACTCCCCGCAGGAAACTGTACAGCCACGGGCCCACGAATCCCGAACTCCTGGGACCCATGTCGCCTGGACGCCACAGCCCTGGATACCGGCATCCCGAGCAAGAAAGTGGTTTTCTAGCAGGGAGACGCTCCCACGGTCCTTTATATCAGCAGCAGCAGCGAGCTTTTTTTTTTTTTAATTGTGAATTATTTCACTGTCTCTGCCAAAGCCCGGTGGGTGCGCCTGGCGCTGGGGAGAAACCCCAGCTCTTTTCTGAGTTCCCGCCTCTCCTGCGCCCCGCTGCCCCATCCTCTGTTCCCTTCCTCTCTCCCCTTCACCTCTGGGCCCTCCACGCTTGGCTCCCCAGATCACGGTATGTCCCCATCCTCATTCAGTTCTTGTTCACATGTCCCTCTATCAAGGAGGGTGTTCTTAAACAGCTTAGGCCACCTGGACCTCCCCATCACTTCATTCTGTTACCTGCCCTAATTTCTCGGCATATCTGGCTCATGAGTATGGAGGACAGTGACCTTGTCTGTCTTGCTTGCCACTACATCCGTGTCACCTGGCAGAATTGCTTTTCTGGTGGCAGCGGTAGGAACAACAGGGATGAGGCTACTGTAGGTAGACTGTTTAGCAGTGAAGGAGAAGCAGATGGACACTGAAGGGACAAAAACAGCAACTGAGATATTGAATCCTGGCTTTGCCACTGTGAACCTCAGGCAGGTTACTCTGGTGGATTCTGTTTCCTTGTCCTTTTCTTTGGGTTGCTGAGGGACCTAGTGGGAGAAGTCAGCACTCTGTACATGGTGGGAAGAGGAGGGCGCAGGGCAGCCTTGGAGGGCATCCCTGGTACAAGTCACCAGACTTCCTGCTACTGTCCTGTGTGTGTGCTTTTACCCAAAGTCCAGTTGAACTGACTCCCTCCGGAAACCCCCACTGCTGGAGGCAGGTGTGAAGGGGATGTTCCCTGGCGGCCATGTTCCTGTCCTATCTCTGGACGAAGTGCACTCCCTAAGCACAGTGCCTGTGTGAGGTCATCTCAGAGATGCCCAACACAGCCTGCCACAGATGCACCAGAGTGTTTTTTTTCTTAAATGATTTAACTTCAGACTTCAAGAGCCCTGAACGTCAGGTTTCACCCTTAGAATGAATTTCATCCAAAGCTAAACTAAGTCTGTGCCATTTTCACTATTGTCACTAAAACTCATCAAGTATTTGAATTGCCTGGAAAGGCTAGGAATATTTATGGTGTCTCAGTTTTAAATTGGCTACAAGTCCTTTGGGAAAAATGTTGACCTAAGAGCCCACAGCTGATGACAGAGGAAGGCAGGGCTGACTCAGCAGGTGTGCTTAGTGCATCTCCCAGGCTGGGATTGTGGAAAGAGCCAGAGGACATGCTGAGAATAAAAAGTGTCCCCAGCAGCTACATGGAATGGGGTGAGATGTTAACAAGAGTGCCAGTACCCAAAGGCCACCATGGACTTAGCTGCAGGGTTGCAGGTAACTCTCACTTAGCTTCTGGGGACAGGGCCCCTGGCAAAGTAGGGGGCAGGCCAGGATCCTGCTCAGGCCACTGTTTCCTTACAGGGACTTGCAATGCTGCGCAGGCTGGCCTGGCTGCTCCTGTACAGCCTCTCGGTGCTGCTGCTTAGCAGCCTACTCTTCCTGCGGAAGGAGGCCAAGCCAGAGGGGGACAACACAGCCCACCAGCCCTTCTGGGCTCCTCCAGGGCCCCGCCAGAGCCAGTGTCCACCTAACCGTACAGTGGCTAATGCTTCCCTGTCTCTGCCTAGCCGTCACCGCCTTTTCTTGACATATCGCCACTGCCGAAACTTCTCCATCTTGCTGGAGCCATCCAGCTGCTCCAAGGACACCTTCCTGCTCCTGGCCATCAAATCACAGCCTGGTCATGTGGAGCGACGAGCCGCTATCCGCAGCACATGGGGCCGGGAAGGGGGCTGGGCCAGAGGCCGGAGGCTGAAGCTGATGTTCCTGCTAGGGGTGGCCAGAGCCACACCCCCTGCCCAGCTGCTGGCCTATGAGAGTGCGGAGTTTGATGACATCCTGCAGTGGGACTTTGCTGAGGATTTCTTCAACCTGACACTCAAGGAGCTGCACCTGCAGCGCTGGGTAGCAGCTGCCTGCCCCCAGGCCCACTTCATGCTAAAGGGAGATGATGACGTCTTTGTCCATGTCCCCAATGTGCTCGAGTTCCTGGATGGCCGGGACCCAGCCCAGGACCTCCTGGTAGGAGATGTCATCCGCCAGGCCCTGCCCAACAGGAACACCAAAGTCAAATACTTCATCCCACCCTCTATGTACAGAGCCCACCACTACCCACCCTATGCTGGGGGTGGAGGGTATGTCATGTCCAGAGCTACTGTGCAACGCCTTCAAGCAGCCGTGGAAGAGGCAGAACTCTTCCCCATTGATGACGTCTTTGTGGGTATGTGCCTCAGGAAGCTGGGGGTGAGCCCCACACACCATGCTGGCTTCAAGACATTTGGAATACGACAACCCCTGGATCCCCTGGACCCCTGCCTATACCGGGGGCTTCTGCTGGTGCACCGCCTCAGCCCCCTGGAGATGTGGACCATGTGGGCACTGGTGACAGATGAGGGGCTCAAGTGTGCAGCTGTCCCTAGACCCCAACTCTGAGGGGTAGGTTGAGCAACAGCCCGTGAGGACTTGTGTTAATTTATCATGATGAGAAATTGGTCCTTGTGGGTCTGCAGGAAATGTTACCTTTGTTTTTGTAAAACACCCCTCACCTCCATTATCTCTGATTAAAGACACTGCCCTAGCTGACTCATCCTGTGTTGAATGGATGACAAACTGCAGCAAATACTGCCAGAAATCTATGGGGCTGGCTGGAGCACCTGGCACTCTGCCAGCCTGGGGTCTGGAGGAGGGAGGCTACACAGGGCCCCAGAAGACACACATTTTCTTTTTTGAAATGCAAAAAAAATTTATTCTTTTCCTTTAGATACAACAGAGAAACTCAAAGGCAAAAAGGAAACAAGAGACAAGTGTTAGAACAGTCCTGTTGAGAGCACCAGGTAAACACCTGCATTCATTCCCTTAATGATAGCAGACCTTTGACTCATCGGCCTAAGCTATCCTTACAGGGCAGTGGGGCCAGACCAGAGAAGGCATTAGAAACACACAAATCTTACTAACCAGACAGGCTTCCCTTCCCCCCAAAACTCACACCCCTACAGAAGGAGTAAATCCTACGTTATATTTGAATATGTGAATAAGATTGAAAACTGAGGCTAAACAGCTACTGAACTGAAAGGCATGACAAAAATGACACCTCTCTGGCCCAGGTTGGCCAATACTCTGGGTGAGGTAAAAGGATCAGGGGGTGAGAGAGCAGCTACATGGAATGGGGTGAGATGTTAACCAGGGTGCCAGTGCCCAAGGGCTAAGAACCAGGTCCAGTACAAGCCTGAGACCCCCAGGAGGGAGGGGCCAGGCACTCACAGCTCACAAAGGCCTCTGGGCTGATGGGCCAGGGCAGAACCTGTCACCTCTTCCTTGTGCAGAAAGTCATGCCAACCCTGGGCAGGATAGCATCCACCCCTGCTCTCCTCACTGAGATAGCAGACAGGACAGTGGGCTTAGGCCCTTAATCCTCTCGCAGGTAGGCCTCCTGCTCCGGCTCAGCCCTCTCTACCCCTTCCTCCTGTGTTTTCTGACGGAGCTCTTCTGTCTGTGCTTCTGCCAGCTTGGTTTCTGCTTTCTGGGAGAGCTGGCGCACCTCCTGCACCTGCAGTTTCACCAGCTGAATGTGATTCCTGGCGGTTACACAGGCCTGATCTGCTCCTGCCAAAAGATGAGACAATTGAGCTGGGCAGACAAATAGGGTAGGAGGGGCACACATGGACACAGGAAAGGCTGGGGGCACTGTGGTTGTCATCTGAGCCCCTCCTGGGGTCAAGTTCCCTGGAGCAAAGAATCTTTCTCTTCCAAGTCCAGGCCTGCATTTAACTAACCAACACTTTATTGTCAAAACCCCAGTATTTTTCTTTAGCTCTCAGTAGCTAACATGATTACTAAATGCAACTGCACAATCACCTTTATAGCTATATAGCTCTTAGTACAGACCTTTTATGAATTTAAATTTTTAACTACATAAGTCATACTTTTTTTTTTTTTTTTTTGCAGTCTTTGGCCAGGGCTGGGTTTGAACCCACTACCTCTGGCATATGGGGTCTTGAGTCCTACCCTACCCCTTTGAGCCACAGGCGCCACCCCATAGATTCTTTTTTGACAAATTAAGAAATCACTAAAAAGGGCTGGACATGGTGGCTCATGCCTGTAATCCTAGCACTCTGGGAGGCTGAGGTGGGTGGACTACCTGAGCTCACAGGTTCTAGACCAGCTTGAGCCAGAGGGAGACCTAGCCAGGCACTGTGGCAGGTGCCAGTAGTCCAATTCAGGGGCCCTCAAACTTTTTAAACAGGGGGCCAGTTCACTGGCCCTCAGACCATTGGAGGGCCGGACTGTGGGCCCCGGAACAAGTCAGCTACTAAGCAGGACAGGCAGCGGTGGCAAAAACACCCGGCGGGCCTGATAAATGTCCTAGGCAAGGCCACATGTGGCCTGCGGACCGTAGTTTGAGGACACCTGTAAGCTGAGGCAAGAGAACTGCTTTAGCCCAAGAGTTTGAGGTTGCTGTGAACTATGATGCAATGACACTCCACCGAGGGACACAAAGTAAGACTCTGTCTAAAAAAAAAGAAAAAAAGTTTTGAGCTCTACCACTTTACCTGTTGCTTGTGTATTTCATCATATGGATATGCATATTTTATCAATTTGTCCCTAGAACTTTTTTTTTTTTTTGGCGTTTTTGGCCAGGGCTGAGTTTGAACCCGCCACCTCTGGCATAGGGGGCCTGCGCCCTACCCCTTTGAGCCACAGGTTCCGCCCACTTTTTTTTTTCTTTTAAGAGAGTGTCTGTAGCCCTCAGTAGAGTGCTGTGGAGTCACAGCACACAGCAACCTCCAGCTCTTGGGCTTAGGCGATTCTCTTGCCTCAGCCTCCCAAGTAGCTGGGACTACAGGCACCCACCATGACACCCGGCTATTTTTTTGTTGCAATTTGGTCGGGGCTGGGTTTGAACCCGCCACCTTCGGTATATGGGGCTGGTGCCCTACTCAATGAGCCACAGGGGCTGCCCAATTTTTTTTGGAGACCTATGTTTCACTTCTAAGTGAAAGTGAAGTATAGTTGTGGTACTGCCCTAGTCCAGTTTGGGATCAGGAGTATGCTGGTTCCTACAGATATAATAGGAGGCTTGTTGCCATTTCTACACACTGGCACACTTTCTGTGATATAGGAATTATGACTTTTGACAATTTGATAAAACTCTTCCAAAAAAAACAGCTTAGAGCTTGGCGCCTATAGGTCAGTGGCTACAAACCTGGCCTGGGCCTGCTAAACAACAATAAAAAAAAAAAAGTAGCAGGGTGTTGTGGCAGGTGCCTGTAGTCCTAGCTATTTGGAGGCTGAGGTAAGAGAATCACTTAAGCCCAAGAGTGGGTGGTTGCTGTGAGCTGTGATGCCACAATACTCTACCAAGGGTGACATAGTGAGACTCTGTCTCAGAAACAAACAAACCAGGTTGGGCCTGGTATCCATTTTAGCACCACAAAAATCTTTAAATACCATTTCAACTTTTATGTTAAAGGTCTTATATAGATTCTTTACTTCATGAGCCAATTTGGAATTTATATAAAGGTCATAATATTCTCACATAATTAAAAACAAATCCATCCTTATCTATAATGGCCCTTTCTGATGTTACTCATGCTCTTTCTCTAAAAAGTCATACTTGCGGGGTGTGGTGGCTCACAGCTGTAATCCTAGCACTCTGGAAGGCTGACATGGATGGACTGCTTGAGCTCAGGAGTTGAAGATCAGCCTAAGCAAGAGGGAGATCTGTCTCTACTTCAAAAAAAAAAAAAAAATAGAAAAACTAGGTGGGAGTTGTGGCGAGTGCCTGTAGTCTCAGCTACTCAGGAGGCTGAGGCAAGAGGATCTCTTGAGCCCAACGGTTTGAGGTTGGTGTGAGCTATGATGCCACCACACTCTATCCAGGATGACAAAGTGAGATTTTATCTCAGGGGGCGGGGGAGAGGGGGCAAAGTCATACTCGCCAATCTCCCCTAATTTTTCAATCTTGTCAAGGAAACAGACTTTGCCTTTTTGATTAACTTTTTCTACTTAATTTCTTCGTATACCTTTTATCCTTTTTGGTATCTTCGTATACCTTTTATTGTTGTTGTTGTGCTGCTTTTGTCAATTTATTTCACTTTTTATAACTTAGTTAAAAGGGTAGTTTGGCCAGGCAAGGTGGGTCACACCTCTAATTCCCAGCACTTTTGGCAGCTGAGATGGGAGGATCTATTGAGGCTTAGAGTTTGAGAATAGTCTGGGCAAAATGGCAAAATCCCATCTACACTAAAAAATTTAAAAAATTAGCTGGGCATGGTAGGACTGGCCTGAGGTTCTAGCTACTCTGGAGGCTAAGACAGGAGGATGACATAGGGCCCAGGAAGTTAAGGTGGTTACAATGAGCTATGAGTGGACCAGTGCACTCCAGCTTGGGGTATACAGCAAGACTCTGTCTCTTAATAAGTTTAATCTATTCTTATTGTAATTACTGATGTTTGAAATTATTTCTATTATTTTATATTTTTTCATTTTCTTTCTAAAATTTTTCTACCTCAGCTGAATTTATCAAGTTTTCTTTGATTCTTTCCCCTACCCCTACTAATTCTATGGTAGTGTTTAATCTTCTTTCCAAATAAGAAAGCACAGCATTGTTTTACTTCTTCCCCAAGCTGCTTTGAGTATTTAAAAATCTATTTTTACACTCAGAACTTCTGAAAAGTTTTACTTTGTTTATTATTTTGTTTGTTATTCTTATGTCTTACCTTGCTTCTTTCTTTTTTTTTTTGAGACAGAATCTTACTTTCTTGCCCTCAGTAGAGTGCCCTGGCATCACAGCTTACAGCAACCTCAAACTCTTGAGCTCAAGTGATTCTCTTGCCTCAGTCTCCTTGAGTAGTTGGGACTGGAGACACCCCCCACAATGCCTGGCTATTACAGGATAGTGTAGATGGTTATATATATATATATATATATATTGAGAGAGAGAGATAGTTGTCACCCTTGGTAGGATACCATTGTGTAATAGCTCACAGCAACCTCAAACTCTTGGCCTCAAGTGATTCTCTTGCCTCAGACTCCTAAGTAGCTAGGAGGCACCCACCATAATGCCCAACTATTTTTAGAAATGGTATCTCACTCTTGTTCAGGCCAGTCTCAAATATGTGAGCTAATCTACTCCCCTTGGCCTCCCAGAACGCTAGGATTACAGGTGTGAGCCACAGAGCCTGGCCTGTATGTCTGAATTTTAATGATGGCTGCATATAAAATTTTAATTTTTTTTTCCTTTTTTTTTTTTTTTTTTTTTTAGTTTTTGTTTTGGCTGGGGCTGGGTTTGAACCCACCACCTCCGGCATATGGGGCCAGTGCCCTACCCTTTGAGCCACAGGCGCTGCCCTGGATATAAAATTTTAAGTTACTGATTTGTCACCTTGCATCTAGTGATGCTGATTAAGAATAACATCGACTAGGTGTGGTGGCTCATGCCTGTAACCTAGCACTCGGGGAAGCAGGGATAGGTAGATTGAGGTCAGGAGTTCGAGAGAGCCTAAGCAAGAGTGAGAGACCCCCATCTCTAAATACTAGACAGGCATTGTGGGGCAAGAGGATAACTTGAGTCCAGGAGTAGGAGGTTGCTATGAGCTATGACTCCATGGCAATCTACCAAGGGCAACAAAGACCTTGTGTCTCCAAAAAAAAAAGGAAAGAAAGAAAAAGAGGAATAAGGTATAATTCTACCTCATTAGGTAATCTTTTTTCTTTCTAGTAGCTTTTTAGGATTTTCCTCTTTTAGTTTTTTTTTTTTTAAGACAGAGTCTCACTTTGTCACACTCCATAGTGTGTTGTGGTGTCATAGCTCACAGCAACCTCAAACTCTTGGGCTCAAGCGATTCTCTTGCCTCAGCCTCCTGAGTAGGAGTGGTACTACAGGGGCCCACTACAATGCCTTGCTACTTTTGTTTCTTTTTTTGCAGTTTTTGGCCAGGGCTGGGTTTGAACCTACCACCTCCAGCATATGGGATCAACGCTCTACTCCTTTGAGCCACAGGCACTGCCCATGCCTTGCTACTTTTAGAGATGAGATCTTACTCTGGCTCAGGGTGGCCTCAAACCTGTGAACTCAGGCGATCCACCCGCCTCAGCCTCCCAGAATGCTAGGATTACAGGAGTCAGCCATTGCACCCAGCTCTTCTGATTCTTTCTGTAATATAATTTTACTTGTGTTTAAAAAAATTTTTTTTCAAAACTTTTCTGAGCCCTTTCATTTAGTTCTGGGAAAATTTCTATTTTTTTTTTTTTTTCCAGATACTGCTTATACATTTCTCTCCCTCTCTTCTCACTTCTTAGGCTGCTGAGGCCAAGTGGTGAAGGCTACCAGGGGAGGTTCCTAATGTTATACAGCTCAACATATCTCCCTGTTTATAGCACCTGAGAACCCCACTGCCACCTTGTTGTGATACCAATGCTGCTTCACACTTAATGTTGTTTCAACTCTTTGTTCCAATCCTATTTTGAGAATCTCTGATTATCTTTTCTTTCTTTTTCTTTTTTTTTGTTGAGAGTCTCACTATGTCACCCTTGGTAGAGTGCCGTGGTGTCACAGATCACAGCAACCTCCAACCCCCGGGCTTAAGCGATTCTCTCAAGAACCTGGGACAACAGGCGCCTACCACAACACCTGGCTATTTTTTTTGGTTGTAGTTGTCATTGTTGTTTCACAGACCTGGGCTGGGTTTGAACCTGCCAGCCCTGGTGTATGTGGCCAGCGCCCTAATTGCTCGCTGAACTACAGGGGCTGAGCCAGAGAATCTCTGATTCTTGAGGTTTTAGTTCACTAAGAATTCTTTGTCTGGCCAGGCACAGTGGCTCAGATGTATAATCCCAGCACTCTGAGAAGCTGAGGTGGGTAGATTGCTTCAGGAGTTCAAGACCAGCCTGAGTAAGAGGGAGATCCTGCCTCTACTAAAAACAGAAAAACTAGATGGGTGTTGTGGTAGGCTCTGATAGTCCCAGGTATTCCGGAAGCCGAGGCAAGAGGATTATTTGGGCTATAGTAGCACTCAACCCAGGGTGACATAGTGAGACTCCGTCTCACCCTCCCCCAAAAAGAATTCCTTTTTCTTTTTCAGTATGGTTATGGAGCACTCATTTACTTAAATGAAAGAAAAAATCTTTTTTAAGATTTGTTACTAGAGGCTTGGCACCTGTAGCACAGTGGTTATGGCACTGGTCACATGCACCGAGGCTGGTGGGTTTGAACCCAGCCCAGGCCAGTTAAAAAACAATAACAACTGCAACAAAAAAATAGCAGGGCATTGTGGCAGATGCCTGGAGTTCCAGCTACTTGGGAGGCTAAAGCAAGAGAATCGCTTGAGCCCAAGAGTTTGAGTTTGCTGTGAGCTGTGATATCACAGCACTCTACCTAGGGCAACATAGTGAGACTCTGTTTCAAAAAAAAAAGAAAAAGAAAAAAATAGATAAATAAAAAAAGAAAAAACAGAAAAGAGGCTCAGCGCCTGTGGCTCAAGCAGCTAATTCACCAGCCATATACACCTGAGCTGGTGGGATTGAATCCAGCCTGGGCTGCCAAACAATGATGGCTACAACCAAAAAATAGCCAGGCCTTGTGGCAGGTGCCTATAATCCTAGTTACTTGGGAGGTGGTAGCAAGAGAATCTCTTGAGCCCAGGAGTTGGGAGGTTGCTGTGAGCCATGATGTCATAATACTCTACCCAGGGCAACAGCCTGAGGCTCTGCCAAAAAAAAAAAAAAAAAAAAAAAAGATTTTCTGCTAGAGATGCTAGTGTGCTATCTTGAAATTAGAAAACAAAAAAAGTTATTTTTACATACCAGTTTCTTAGTAAGAGTTGATTCTAGGCTGTAATTTCTGTGAGCCTACCTGTTTGAAACTAATTAGGTAAGATTTTAAACTAGGGTTTTCCTCAAAATACATTTCAAAAAACCACTTAGCTCAAGCACACTGGATAGATAATATTCAGAAAACTGGTGAATGAATCACTGCATTTTCCTCGTTGAAGGACTAAGACGAGGACAATGACTTGGCTACTGGGAAAAAAGACTTTGGAATTTGACTTACTCAAATGAATTTCAATTAAGCATCTTATATATCATACCAAGGCATCTTATGCAAATTACTGAACTCATCTGTTCCCCAGTTTCTTCATCTCTAAAGTAGAAAAGATAAACTAGGAACTGTGGGGATTAAATATAAGGTGCCTATAAAAACCTGAAATCGATAAATACTCCTGGCTCGGCACCTGTGGCTCAAGTGGCTAAGGCCTAAGGTGGCGGGTTCGAATCCAGCCCGGGCCCGCCAAACAATGACAGCTGCAACCAAAAAACAGCTGGGTGTTGTAGCGGGCACCTGTAGTCTCAGCTACTTGGGAGGCTGAGGTAGGAGACTTGCTTGAGCCTAGGAGTTGGAGGTTGCTGTGAGCTGTGATGCCACAGCACTCTACCCAGGGGGACAGCTTGAGGCTCTGTCTCAAAAAAAAAAAGATAAATACTCCAAATTTTTTCCTAGTTTTGCCACTCACTATGATTTCAGGTCTCACTTTTTCCATTTGTACAAAAAGGTCTAGATAGATGGATGATCGGGTCTCATCTAATTCTGTCATTCTGTGACTTAATAAATTGCTTGGATTATAAAAAAAAGTGCTTAAACTATTTGGAAGCAATCAGATTTTCCAATGGCAATGGTTTTATTTTTCTTATTCAAGATATTAGGCACCTAACTTCTACTGGTTTGCTGTACATGGCTATTCAATTTTCCTACTGAGCAACTAGTATGTTAATATATTAGAAATGGGAAAAATTTCGACAGCGTCTCATAGGTTGCCCTTGGTAGAGTGCTGTGGTATTACAGCTCACAGCAACCTCATACTCTTGGGCTTAAGCAATTCTTATTTCAGTCTCCCAAGCAGCTGGGACGACAGGTACCCACCACGATGCCTGGCTATTTTTTTGTTGTAGTTGTCATTGTTGTTTAGTTGCCTGGGCTGGGTTTAAACCTGCCAGCCTTGATGTATGTGGCCGGCGCCCTACCCATTGAGCTATGGGTGCCACCATTTTTTTTTTTTTTTTTTTTTTGAGACAGAGTCTTACCATGTTGCCCTTGGTAGAGTGCCATGGCGTCACATCTCACAGCAACCTCCAACTCTTGAGCTTCAGAGATTCTCTTGCCTCAGCCCAAGCAGCTGGGACTACAGGTGCTTGCCACAACACCCGGCTATTTTTTGGTTGTAGTTATTGTTGTTTGGCAGGCCCAGGCTGGGTTTGAACCCACCAGCTCCAGTGTATGTGGCTGGCATAGTGGCTGAGCTATAGGCACCAAGCCAAAATGGGAAAAATTTCTTACAAAGTTAGAGCCACAATGGACCATCAATTAGATAATCTAGGCTCAGCGCCTGTGGCTCAATCGGCTAAGGCGCCAGCCATGCACACCTAAGGTGGCGGGTTCGAATCCCCAGCCCGGGCCCACCAAACAACAATGATGGCTGCAACCAAAAAATGGCCGGGCGTTGTGGCGGGTGCCTGTGGTCCCAGCTACTTGGGAGGCGGAGGCAGGAGACTTGCTTAGCCCAGGAGTTGGAGGTTGCTATGAGCTGTGATGCCATGGCACTCTACCCAGGGGGATAGCTTGAGGCTCCGTCTCAAAAAAAAAAAAGAAATTAGATAATCTAATGTAAATCTCTCAGTTTAGAAAAAGATGAAACTCAGACAGCATCTCCTTAGTAAAAAAATAAAACTTTAACTTACCAGTTTGGTATGCAGCTTCTGCTGCCATTTCTGAAAGACTAACTGCAGTCATCCAACTGGTTTCTAGCTTCAAGTATTCTTGCTGTTTTGAAGTCATCTGTAAATTAAGCAAAGTGCTTCAGACAACATGAAGAGGTTTAGCACATTTAAATGGACTTACGCAAAGTAGGGTTAGAGAACAGTTACTGTTTAGATTGATTAGATGTAATTTAGTATGTTAGATACTATAATACAATGAGGTAGGACATTAATACAGACATGTCTAATAACTTTTTGCATACCTCAACTCTGGCTCCTATGATCACCTGCCATACTTCATCTTCCTCCTGTGAATTCATTTTCCCAAGTAAACTTGTATATTGTCGGTATAGAGAAATTAAAGTATAAACAGCCTACAAATATAGAATAAATAAGTCTCAGTAAAATGAAGCATATCAGGATTAGTGAAGTCTCATTAGAGCAAACTGGCTCTTTAGTCCTAGCTTCCTGAAGTTTTACTATTACCATATGAAGTAAAGCCATCAATCCAGGACCTTAGTTCCTCCACCTATAAACTGTGTTTCTTAAAGCTTTTTAGCAATTCAGACATAGAGAATATAATGCAAAGGGAAAACTCAAAGTTGAGAAAAAAGCTAGTAGAAAATATAGGTAAAATAAATGTTAATAATTGAAACTTTTAAATACTTTTGATTCTGGTTATCCACATACTCTCTTTTTCAATTAGATTACTATTTTTTAAACTGTCCTCACAGAGAAGCCTTTAGTGATGGACTTTGGATCCATTTATCCTTAAGTGAATAAGATCAGCTTGGCTCTCGTTTTATAGACTTGGTTGCCATGTTTAAGATTTTTCTGTAGAAAAGTTTTCTGAAAAAAGTCTAAAAACCAGTGATTTAGATCAGGGCTCAGATTTTGGTAAAGGGCCAGAAAGTAAATATGTTAGACTTTAGAATCTCTGTTAAAACTATTCAAACTCTTGAATGCAGTCATAGACAATACAGAAACAAATGAACCTGGCTATGTTCCACTGAAATACAAACACAGGCTTTGGATTGGATTTGGTTGTGAGTCACAGTTTATTAACCTCTGGCTTTGAAGATCAAGACTTAAAATAAGAAACATACCTTAGTATATTCAGTGATAGCTTCAATCAGTGCATACGTGGTCTGAGAGAGAAAGGTGGAGGTGCTGTCTGTTACCAAAGACACTGCCCTCCTCATTAATGCATCGTTACTGAGGGAATGAGGCTCTGATTTCTGGGAAAAAAAAAAAAACCCAAAACATGTCATTCAACTTCTAACCTAAAGTTCATGCTGAGGACTGTGTTACAGACAGCCAAGTAAAAAACATAACTCTCATTGTTACTTGGTGTTTTAAGCTGCAACTGCACTATACTTCTTAGGTTAACCTTTTTTAAGGCTTTGTTTTGGCTATTTTAAGACAATATAGGGAAATAATTCCAGAGTATGCTTTTTACCTGCTTTCATTCTGTTCCCCAAAGGAAAGTATTTCTTTATATAAAATAAGTGTGGCTAGATGTGCTGTTCATTCCTATAATCCCAGAAGTCTGAAAGGCTAAGCTGGGACGATCACTTGAGGCCAGGAGTTTGAGACAGGTCTAGGCAACATACCCTTAATCTCTACAAAAAGATAAAAAAAATTATCTGGGTGTGTTGGCATGTGCCTGTAGTCCCAATTACACAGGATGTTGAGGTGAAAGAATCACTTGAACCCAGGAGTCCAGGATCACACTGAGTTACGAGGGTGCCACTGTACTCCAGTCTGGACAACAGAGTGAGACCCTGTCTATAAAAATAAACAAAAATTTAAAAATAAAATGCTAATTATAAATCCACAAATTCATGAGGTTATGATTCACTCATTAACACAGTGGTAGATGCTTGAGATATAAGGATGAATAACAGATATTCTCTGCGCTCAGAGATTTCAGGCAGGAGCAAGGAAAGCAGAACATTAAATTCTAACAGAGAACTAGAAAAATGAATGAATTATACTTCCAAGTATAATGGAAGCTCTAAGAAGTCTACATAAGTACAGTGGGACACACATGAGAGAGAAATCAATTCTATACTAAGCAATTAATAGCTTAGAAAAGGTTTCATTTGGCTTGGCGCTTGTAGCACAGTGGTTATGGCACAGGCCACATGCACGGAGGGTGGCAGGTTTGAACCAGGCCCAGGCCAGCTAAACAACGACAACTGCAACAAAAAAATAGCCAGGCATTGTGGTAGGTGCCTGTAGTCCCAGCTACTGGAGAGGGTGAGGGAAGAGAACTGTTAAGCCCAAGAGTTTGAGGTTGCTGTGAGCTATGATGTCATAGCACTCTACCAAGGGTAACATAGTGAGAGTGTCTACAAAAAAACCCAAACAAACAAAAAAAACAAAGAAAAGATTCATTTATTTGATGAGGATTAAGCTGAGTCCAAAAATTAAATGAGTGGATGGGGAAGAGCAATTTTGTAAAGAATGAGCAGTATAAGGAGGCAGGTACTCTTCACTCTGACCTCAGGTTATTAGGTCAAATAACCTGAAAAGAAAAGATCAATATACACATGTGTAACTACCTCAGGAGTTAAGGAACTGTGCCAACCTTGACTATATACTGGCAACTATAATGATAGGCCATCCCCACTCTGCCTTTTTCCTCCTAAACAGAGCAGTATTTGATTGTATCAGAAACAGCAAAAAACCCAACTCTATGTTCTGTATTGATCTTGCTATTTAGAGTATAAACACCCAGAATCCTTGCATCTTGAAAGCAACAGTCAAAAAATAGCTTTTCATACATAACCAAACCAAGAACTTTATTTATCACATTTATATTGAATCAATTTATTAAATATTATGTACCTTGTACTGAAGGGCTACAAAGGGGAAGAATATTGTTATCTCTGCTTATAAGAAGCTAATTTTGATATAATATTCTGATAAGTCTTCATAATGTGCTACATTTTATGATGTGTTTTTATTCCTCACAACAGTCCAGATATTACCACTTCTTTTTTCAGAGATGATAAAATAGAAGCTCGAAATAGTTATGTAACTTTCCCCAACAGTCATACACTTAGACCTCAAACCAAATCTTACTCTGCAGTATGTACCCTTTTCATTATGCTCCGCCGACTCAGGAGAGTGCCAAAGGCATTATCATCAAATATCAAAATATACAGTAATAAGTGGCCAGAAGAGGGAGATGTTGTTGGCCAGGAACTAGGAAAGGATTTATTTATTTATAGAATCTTGCTTTCCGCTCCGCGCCTGTGACTCAATCGGCTAAGGTGCCAGCCACGTACACCTAAGGTGGCAGGTTCGAATCCCCAGCCTGGGCCCACCAAACAACAATGATGGCTGCAACCAAAAAATGGCCGGGCGTTGTGGCCGGCGCCTGTGGTCCCAGCTACTTGGGAGGCGGAGGCAGGAGACTCGCTTGAGCCCAGGAGTTGGAGGTTGCTATGAGCTGTGATG